>PQWD01001931.1:199274-240928 GCA_019425675.1 Leucinodes orbonalis
CTATACACCCTATACGGGTAGGCTCGTACCCTTTTGTGGGACGTTTAATGAGCTGATGATGACGATTTCATATTAGTAAACGTTTTCTTTCATCCAATACCTTAGGAGACAAACTAGCATACATCACCTATAATGTGGTGGTAATCAACTTTTCATGGCCAGAAACCATAAATTACGTCCTGTTTTAAGGAATCCAGATAGTATTGTACAGAAACGTTTCCAAAGATAAGTTGTATTTTGAGCATTGATACTCCTGTTGTTATTAAAATGCTACTCAGTGCCTCCACATCATCAGCTTATGAATTTCTTTTACAGAGACTGAACTTCTAGAATAATAGATTTGGGTGTAACCCACTACGCGGGCCTAGGATTGGTTGGTTCGAACAACTTCCATCCTTGGCTAGCCGTTACATGAACGTGCTTTCAAAACAATAGAAGGACTCCACATAGCATTTTTCGGTTACTTATCCGACGACCGACCAATGCGATAATTGCTTTACGATTATCAACCAAACACACTAACCACGCCCTAGAGCTTTATTAGTAATGAAAATACACTCGTATAATGATGCTGGTATGATACATTTTTTAATTGAAATTATCTTTTCATAATAACTTGACGCTTCAAATTTCGGGACAAAGTGTTTATTAGTTATAGTACGAGTAAGTTACAGCATGAAAGTGCACGGTTCAATATAATAGGTAGTGATTGAAATGCTTAAAAAATATGTCGCAATATCTTCTTTGTTCCTAAAAGGATTTCAGAATTAAAAGCTCACATCCTTTTATATGCCGCAAGGTCTAATTAAGTAAAAATAATGGTTCCGCAATTACACACTTTGAGCGTAACAATCTCGGCAACAATCAGTAACATCCAAGATAACGATACGCGGAAGCGTAACCAGGACGAAGATTGATCAAGAAAAAGGTATGAAAAAATCCAAACTTAATCGCCACATCATCTGGGGGAGTTCCAATTATTATTAAAATCGTTTTCGATAAAATCGAATTAATGAAGAACGGTACAAGAGATCGCGATCGACAGCGCGTACCAACTTTGAAATTGATTTCGTTTTGTCGACGCGGCCCGATCGGACGGCTGATATCATTTTGTAAGCTTTACGGTAACCTTCGGAATGGTTTGATGCAAAATAGCTGAATTTGTTTTTGATGCGTCCATTCGCGGTGGTGGGAGCACGATCGAATTAACAGTGAGCCGAAGGATTTTTAGGTATTACGTGTGTGGTTAACGGTGACCAAATTGTTTTTGAAATTCGTTTATTTTTTGCTGAATTGTAGTCTAACTACGGGTAACAAGGAAATTAANACGTAGTTATAATGTTAATGCAGCTCAAATTGCAAGTTTGAAGTCTAGTCGACATTGTCATCAAAATATAACTCTTATAAATTCTTAAAAAGCATCTTATTCTTGCAAGCTGTAAATCACAAATGTCAGTTACAAATGCCTAATAAGAGCTCCAGTTTGTAATTACTTAATTTAAAATCTTTTATAAAGACACATTTCTACAGTGTTTGGTTTGTGGTAGGCGCTCACTTTGCAATTAAATGTGTTATTTAAATAATTCGTACAATTCTCTAAAGTATCACGGGAAAATTTAATGAGGTACCTTCTTCTTTGTATTAAATCTTTCACGTTATTAAAAACATCGAACACAGCTTTCATGAATGTTAAAAAGTGTTGTACGCTCCTTTATGGGGGAACATCACTATCCAATACCTTGGTTTTTATTTTTTCAAGTATGCATGAATAACATTAAAGTTCGAATTACCTTGTTTCTTATCATTTGCATTACCACCAACTGTAATTTGAAATATAGATTACTGTTATACATATAAAAATAATTAGATTAATCATACTTCCTACTTTCTTCTCTATAATATCGATGGGTAGTAACAGGAATGCTTTTCAAGAATATCTATGTCCTGTCAATTAATATACTTTGCTCTGACGTAAATTCACCTCTCGTTAGACCACCAAACATAGACGTAGTAAACTTCGAAGTAACTCCGTAGGCTTAAGGTCTGAGCGAGAAGTTATACAGCGTTGCTTAAACCAATTGTTGCCTGTTCGGTTCGCACGGAGAGAACACATAGTAAAAAAAATCTTTGTGTGTTTTCCCAGTATAGATAGAACATTGCAGACTGAATTACCAATTTCTCTGAATATGAAAATAATTTCGTGCCTCATCATAAGGCACGTTCAACCGTCGGTTCCGGCTGCCAATATGGCGATTATTACAAAAAAACACGTCAATATTCGTAAAGTGGTTTAGAGAACCAGGGTTGGTCTTCTTGTTTATCAATCTGTTTATCCACTCAATAAGAACAGGAAGAATATTTGAACTGATAATTAGGCTTTGCCAATATCTCGTCAGCAGTGAGCACAAGTTCCATTCTGAAGTGTCGTGTAAGGGTGCAGGCCTACGAATAGGGAATGACGTGATCCGCATTCGAAACGTTCCCATTAACTCGGATAGCTTTTGAGATGCAAATGAGCTTTTTTTCTTTATAAAATCTCTTCATTGAATATTTCAAGCCGCGCTGTGGGTGAATTTATTTCCTCCCTCATTTTGAATGCTGAAATAAAATTTTAAAATATCAGCTTGCCGATACGTCGTTATGTGAGTGATTTTTAGGTAGCGGTATTCCAACGTTGCAGGATAAATTACACAATTTCACGGGATGGCTTAGGTTGTAAATTTACATATTAGTGCATTAGTTTTTTTCTATTACAGTGTCAGGGAAAAATGATAACCACAAAGCTTCAATGTTCGTACTGTCACAAATAGTTGCCGGAAAAAGTTATTTATAAAGGAGATTCTGCTGTTTTTTCTAGACCATGCATTGGTAACGAGTGAATTCATTAATAATACAATAATATTCGTTTTTTCCTTTGAATATCGAAGGTTATTAAAAGGTTTCACTATTAGTGGTCATCGAAATATAAAATATATATCCATAACATAAATGTTAATAGGACACAGATGATTAGATTAAACCAAATAATACAAGGCTTCCAAATTTAATATATCATTCAAGGGAATATCGACCACAGCCATTTGAACAAATTGATTTTTCTCGCCAACACCTACGTACTGACTAAATTTATGACATAAATTGAATAGTACAAATGCACAGCAGATAGTGCACCCAGAATCAATCCAGCGTGTTTCGTATTCATCGGTGCGATAAAAGTATCTGCGGACACGAATAGGGTAATAGCACATTGTTCGGTACGCCCCTGGCTCTGTCACATAATGTCAGTATTGGGGCTCAAAGTGTCACCCCTGTCACGAAGTGCACTTGCTACACGTTATCCAGATATGTTAGATTTGGCCCCGGTACTTTGAATGACGACTAATTCCATTGTTAACGCTATGGCATATGGGCAACATGACAAGAGCGGTTTAGGCCGGATTGCCAATATTCGGGGGACTATATTTTGCAATATTTAAAGTGGATAAGACTTGCCCTTTTTATGCTCTTGATTAAAATATTTTTTGAAGTCACATAACGGAATATTGTTAATATTAGATTTTTAAGTTAATTTTTGGGTGTATAAGTGGTACATTTGACATTCATAATATATTTAGAATTATTATTTTGGATTTCTTTGTTTGACAGTTGATAAAAAAATCACATAACCAATCAGAAATAAGAGTTTTTACACGTTACCTTGCGCATTTTCAGGCATAAATAAAATTCATTACATCCACGGCAGTATGTAGCCACAATCTCGTGTTGAGTTTATTTCTAGTGAATCATGGTAACAAACCACGGATAAACGACCTTTTTAGGGTTCCGTAGCCAAATGGCCAAAAACGGAACCCTTATAGATTCGTCAAGTCTGTCTGTCCGTCCGTCCGTATATAAAACCCCGTTTTTTCTCCGAAACTATAAGCACTACACTATTCAAACATTGTGCGTATATGTATTTTGTTAACCGCTACTAGGTTTTAATAAGAAACATGAAAAAAAATGTTTTGGGGTTCCCCATACATTGAACTGAAACAAAAAAATTTTTTTTCATCGTTCACGTGTGGGGAATTCGTAGATCTTAAAAAACGGTATATAGATTTCTAATATATTTTTTTTATTAATTTAATCGGTGGTAAAAAAAAGTGTGCCCCCCCCCCTCTTATTTCGAAACTCATAAAATCGAAAAAAATTAAATGATGTACAGGACCATAAAATCTAACAACGAAATTTAGTTTGAACGTTTTTTGGTGAGTAGTTTTTTTATACGTCATAAACGGTGAACTTCTTTTTTTTCATACTAAAACTGTAGTAGGTGCCTAAATAATTTTATTTTATGTTCCTTGCTGCTGCGGAACCCGCTACGTGCGAGTCCGACTCGCACTTGGCCAATTTTTTTACTTTGTTTTTTAATGCAAACATTATAATCATTAATAAACCAGATCAATATACACGGTTATTTGTCATATTATTATAAAATCAGGTGAACTGACCATCTCATTCACAATATAAAAAAAAATATAGGTGCAAATAGAATGAAATCAATGCGGTCCATCTTCTTGATATTACCAAAATATTGGTAACATCAAGAAATAATGTACCAATAATACGAGTGATGAAGAAAAATACTTGGATGATTTGACCAGTAGTTTGACCTGGAAATTCATTGGAAAAAATTAAGTCAAAACTTACTTCCCTTACAGGAGCCCTGCGTGGCATAGTTAGGTGTCTTCCGGGCAAGTACGATACACAATATACAATGCACTTGTTAAACCTCATTTGGAATACCTCATAGAAGTATGGGAACAGCTGCCCAAACCACAGATCAGTCTTGCAGAGAGCACAAAATAAATAATTAAAAGATTTTTTAACTATAACTATTTCACAACAACGGATAAAATATACGGGAAACCAAATTAATGAATATTAACCAAACATATACGTACAACACTTGTATACTCATAAGAAAAAATTTTAACAAGAAAATACACATGCAAATTAATTTCACTAAAAAACATCAAATACAAAAATTCAACTAAGAAATTCAAATAACTTAATCCTACATATACCTCGGACAAACCATGGAAAGCAAAATATATATACGAGGGGCCCAGTTGTACAATAAACTTCCAAACGATATTAAAAGCAAAAGTCTGCCTTGACATAAAAGACTACTTAAATACTACGTCCATAAAGTGATAAAATAAAATAAAATAAAAATATATATATTAAAAATAAAAATAAATGGACAGTTATATTATTAGTGTGCGTTCTAAGTTAAATACAATTCGATCGCGGCGGTATGGCTTGGTGTGGGGACATAGCCGTGCATTGGTATCCCTATATCCGTGATCGATGTCATATTATTATGTACGATTAAAAAAAATAATTATGTATGTAGTGTGTTTATATGAATTATTTTGGTGTCCAAAAGTAAATGGGTGCGCGAGGATGTATGTGTAAATTCTTTAATGGTGTTAGTTATATATTAACTTTATAAAGAAGAGCATATCTTATATATTTTACATCTCCGTTAATTAAAAATATGTCTTGATTATTTTAGTACCATCTGGCACATCCAATAGCGCGTTATATCTTTGTTGATGAAGTGTTTGGTCTATGACGTATATTCTTGTATTCGCCGATTGCGGGTTGCACATGAATTTCGACGCAGTACCTACTCCGTTAGTTTATATATATAGTTGTAAATTTCGTTGTGTTGCGAAATGTTGTGTTGTGCTGGGATTAATATGTGATTACTTCTCTGTGTTATATGTTGTGCTAGTATTGTTTTAAAATTAGTTTAAAAAAAAAAAAGCCCAAAAGTGTGTTTATAGGTATTAACCTACGTGCGCTGTTTCTCATGTAAGTGATTGTGTAAATCTTTTGAGAAATAAAAACATCTTTAAACCTAAGATTGACCGCTGTCATGGCAAAATGTACGAATAACTTAATCCATATTCAAAGCATGAGTACAGATTTCCATTTACGGATCAACAAATCGCGAAAATACCAATGTGACATTCGTCCGTGAAAAAGCAAACAAAAACACAATTAGCAGTGCCGGGGTGCGATCACAAAAGCGGGTCCGAACACAGTACAGTTACCCTAATTTGTTATTTCTGTCAGTCGCTTGGCGAACTTGCGGTTGCCTTATGCTAATAAATGGATCCCTCCCCGCCAATTGACATATATGCCTAATAATTGACATGGGTCTATTTGGGTACGTACCGTATTTTATGATCCTTTACATAATTTCATGTTTGAAAATGAACTTTTCAGAGCGATGTTACACACCCATTTAAAGTTCAAAAAGTCCGTTTGAATATCAAATTGATATTGATACTTAGTTTAATTTTCACGTATAAGTTGGTTTCTATGCGGGCAGAATAGGCAAGATAGATTATAATATTGTCATATCAGAAGGTTAATATTAGCAGATACTATTATAGAATTGTAAAGTGATGTAACATGAATTGTATTTTTTTTGTTTATCTGGATAAAGACATTTATCTTTTAATAACAGTTTACTCAAGTCTAGTTTATAATATATACCAACTGCGCTTTGTTACTAACTAATTCTATTCAGTAAATATCATAAAAACTCACCCAGACTACAGAATTTATCCCTTAAAAATAAAACAAAATGTTGACTTTGTAATAGGAGTTTGATAGTAATTGTATTAAAGTACAGCTCTACTCTAGGTATTATGCTCTGATAACAAGCAACGTTATACGCAACACAATTAACACATTTTAATTACATATTTCAAACTGATAAAAACAATGATGTAAAAAGTATGGATTCGTGATATTCTCACAAAACAATCGAAAAAAGTGTTCCGAATGCAGTGACAGCACACATACACGTATTTCGAATGAGCGTGCATTTACCTAAACAAAAGAGTACAAACTGTACTCTCTTCGGCGGCTCGTTTTTGAGCACGAATGACGCTACCTTTATATAACACAATATCATTGATCAAAAAGGTAAAAATAAAGAGAAATAGCTTCCATTTTTAAAAATGCCCGTCACATTTTGTCTATGCTCGAGCTTAATTGATTAAGCCACTAACCCGCCTTCATTTGTCTTCCTTGGCTTGAAAACCATTTGCCAACAGTATGTTCCCTGATAAGCTCTCGAGAAAACAATATTAATCTCTCGATGATTCATCTTTTATCGCTCAAGGTTACATGTATCAGCTTAAGTATAATAAATCAATAGCTTTCTAGGGCTCAGGGTACGGTGCTTTTAAGGTAGTATTGTTATACAATTCCATACATTATATTTTAAGTGGCATTGCTGTTTAAGCGGAATGTCAAATTCTCAAACATTTAAGTATTAGGCAAACCCTACTTGCTTATGTACACAGCGAAATAGTATAAATAATACTATCGGTAAAACTATTCATTGTAAAGAAGTAACCTTTTTAACGAAACCAAACAGGATATCCCCCTAAAATGCTTAAGTCTTGTTCTATAATACGGGTCTGAAGTCCAAATCATTGTAGAAACTTAAAAAGAATAAATGAAGACATAAATAATACATTTTATGTAGCTTTAAATAAACCCATCTGCACAACCCTTAAGAGTACTTAGTATCGCGATAAATTGAACGTATATTACTCTCAGACCGTGCCAAACCGTAATAAACGCATGAAAAGTGTTACCACAGCATCATTTGTTGTTCTATCTAGATCATTCAGAATCACCTTTATGGCGAAGAATTAAGGTTGAGTTTACATACGTTGTTTGCGATAGTTGATATCTACTATGAAATTAATGATGGCGTTATTGGGCATCGTTTGTATAGCTTCAGAATCTCACATGAAAGGCATCGTCGATCATGTTTATAGTGTCCTTGGCAAGTGCATTGATTTATCTTTGACGACCCATTTGGTGTAATGGTTGAGACGTTGGCTATTGCACCAAGGGTGTCTGGTTCGACCCCCGGGCACTACAAACATTTGTGCTTAAACATGTCTGTGTTGGTCTGGGTGTTTTCTATGTATGGTATTTATTTATTAGAAAACTTATGTAAGTATATATAAGTATATATTCGTTACTTCGTATCGAAATTAAAAGCTAATGCTTAGTTTGGGGCTAAATATTGACTGACATGCAGTCAGTCAATATTTATTTTTTTATTTATCTGTAAAAATATTAAGTGGAAATATAAACTATTTGCGTTAAAGAGGCTCCAAAACTATTTAACCAGTTTGTTTCACCTTTTAATAGCTATATTATTCCTGTGTGACAAAGGATAATTATATTGTATTTATGAACTAATCAGAGATTCTTTCTAAAAAACCTGCTAAGCCAGGAGCGGCACGCTCACTAAGAAGAAGTTTAAAATATTGCCAAGGAATTTATTTATATCAGTCGTGGATTATATTGCCGGCAAATTTAATAAAAGATAGAAGAGTAAATTATAACGCTTTTTATTGTAACATTTCTGGTTAATTGTTACTTTTTGATTTACAGTGTACATTTTTTAAAGACTAGCAACGCACGTCAAATCAAAGGTGGTTGTGGTAGGTGCTTACTAACATGTAAGCCGCATACTCTTTCGCCCTTATTAAACATCATTCTACTGTTAAATATGGTCTTAAAAAGGAATATTAAATTGAGTTATTTCCTATTGACCGCTTCTTGAATATATTAAAATCAATCGGTCTTATAACCTTTTTCCATGACTCTTCACCTTTATCGAATCATTATATCATTATTCATTTTTAGAATCTATCACTGTCGTTATTATTAGCTTGGTTCTTAAGATATAAATAATGGCATGTCCTAAGTATCTTGAATAAAAGAGAACCTCGACATTTGGAATCGAAATAATTGATTAGATGGGTGATGTCAAAATATTACAAACCGGTGTTGTCAAATCGAGGAATGTGTATGTGTATGTAGGGAATGATGTCAAGGGCACCGTTATACATCCTATGGGAACCAAGCCATCTTCAACTACGCGTGATCTCTTCAACCGATTGCCGTTAACTGTTGGACCTAGGTCTCCGCCAATCATCATCATCTCCTAACGGTATTTAAGATGTATTGTGTAAGCAAAATTTATTTATTGATTAAATATACATATTAAATGTATTGTTTAAGTAAAAGTTATTTATTTATTGAATATACCTTAAATAATAAAAGATGCTTGTGTACTAGATACAATGGTCACCAACCCGCCCACCCAGCATGGTGACTACCCCATAGGGGATTGAAGACAGTTAAAAAAAAACTTATCGATCATTATCGACCTTTCACAAGTCGTAAGATTATAGGACGGAAAGCGTCCTTTACTTGCTTGCTATTTGTAATCTAGGACTACTTTTACTAGTATTTTGTTTTAAATCAATTTGTTTTCTTTCTTTCTTATTTTATATTAAGGCCGATCACAAATTAAGTATATTAATTCAAACCTGTGAATTAAGTCATCTGCATGAGTTCCTCCAATATAAGTATATATTTCAAGATATTATATTTATGAAATACCTAAGTACCGATGCATTAACAAGTTTAAAACTGCTATATAAAAGTAAAAACAACTTTTTTCACCCAAAAAGGCTGTATGTTAGTTTGACTAAAGCTTTTAAAAGAACTTCTCTCTAGTACATACAAATGTAGCAATATAAACCTTAATGTATCCTTTACAAAATCAATTCTACTGTCTTTACTTTTACCAAATAATGCTGGCACAGCATTCGCCGTAAGCGTATGCAGTTTTAGACATTTTCGGGAATCTGTAAAGCAAGCACTAAATCAGAGGAGGGACCACATTTGCATATGACGGGGCGACAAAGAACAAAGCGAGAACTTTTTTTTTCATTCGACGCTATCGCCAAAGGCATAACTCAGACTATCTGAGTGCTGTGAATCATTGGTTGGATCGAAAATAAAATGAAAGTATCGCGATATGGTATTTTCCTGTCCCGATTGACTATACATTCAATTCCTATGAGATGTATACTAGCCATAAAATTAGGTCGGCTCCATGAGCACCTATCGCTCAATCTAAAGTTAGACTAGTGCTATATTATATTTTCAACCTACCGCAGTTTACTGCTGGACTGAGGTCTCCCCCATATTACGAGCTTCAGTGACCATTGGTTCTGCACTGCTAGACTAGTTCTGCCCAATTTTTTGAAAGTTTTAACGGGTTTCCGATTGCCTTACCTAGCTTCTACTAAAAAGACCTTGTGAAAGTCGTTGGCCCATCGGGCTGGCAGTTGTCCTACACTACACTTGCTATATGTTGCCCCGCTCTAAGGTAGGTCAGGTGATTGTTTGGCACGTTTACGAAAACGATAAAAATATGACTTATTATTTAACTTGAAATTCAATGAGGCATACGGAAGGATCAAGAACTGAAACAATAAAATCATTTTTGTTCAGTATTTTTATACTTATATTTTTAGCCAGTTACTAGTTTTTACCAACTGGTTTGTCAGTTACAAGTCTTAAAGTAGCATCCTATAAACTTTGCTCTTAAAATCAGACTGACACACAGAAAAAAATACTACAATCACTTGAGCTTCCTTCGAATAAACGAAATAATTCTATCAACATCATATTTTGGTGACATGACGACATTAATGTAGAAGACATTTCACGTTAAATATTCCGCTCACCTCTTAATAGACAAAGGAAAGCATAACAGACAACATTAATAATTTACTACATTTTAATGTACACGTGCCTCCGCCGCTTTTGGAATAAACAAATAGAGATATTTGAAAAAACAAGAGTGTTTGTCTTGTTTTTTCTGCATTTTATATGAGTCGGGCATAAATGATTCTTTAATTGAATTTTGAATCAAAGCCTCTATCAGAATTTGCTATGAGCTTAAGGCTGCATTAAGGCCGCCGTAAATTTGAAAGAGCGGATTAGTAAAACTAATTTTATTATCCCTTTCGTACAATTTTAGCGATTAATGTCATTTTGTTGTTATATTAAGTACAAAAGTTTAAGCTCTAAAAGAGGTATGTTTTAAGAAAAACATGTTTGGATCGTTTATAAAGATTAACCAAATAGTCTTGTTTTAATTTGATTAGAAATGGTTCACGCTTAAATAAAATGTTGTGTAATTTAAATAAATGGCATGAAAAGCCTAAAAGTTTTTGGTGATATGTATTTTTTTTTATGTGTTTATTATTATAACCAATAATTTTGCACACAGCTAATGGTGGTGCTTGTATTATGGGCCTTTCATAATTATACGATAAATTTGAAATAAACTATGATTGCAATCAAGGTTTTTGAACTGTTGAGATCAATACCTCGTTCCATTAATTTTTCATTTTGTGATTTCCTTTTAAGTTCCAAACTCTAACCCCTAATGAATTTAGGTTGTAATAGTATTACTAAAATGTATTTAAATCAGTATTAAAGCATTTGTACTGGAATTTGTACTAAGGTTAAAACCAATCGTCGATTTCGAAGGTATTGCGGCTACGTAAACATTAAAGTATCACCCACAGACATCCGAATATACAATTAGACTGGACAATCCGCAAGTTTATAGGCAGTCCCGTGTCGCATATTCTTTCGGTCTTACCTGTGAAAAAGTTATTATATTTCTTTGGTAAATTAACTGATTCATTGCGATAGTGCATGTTACATTGCACAGGATGGCATTTGGGAAAAACAGGTCATTTCCTCGATATTCGTGCGTCTTTAGGTCTCACAGAGCGTAAACTGCAGCAGTGTATGCTCGTTAAGCTTACATTTGTCGCACTTAAACGCGGCTTGTCCATTTCCTGTATGGGAAATCTGTGGTATCACCATTCAAAGCCATATGTTATAGTATTTAATATCGGCTTTGCCTTTTTAAAAACACTACTGTACAATGGGTCATTCGACGTGAGGTTAGCGATTCATGTCGTTTTAAGTATTTATCACTCTTTCAACTGCAGAAATATACGTGCATTTCACCTTAAGTTTTGGACCATAAGAACTACTTTAATATAACAAGCGACAAAGGTAAATTTGTAAACTAAGGGAAGTGATCCATCAGACCGCGACGTAATCAACGCGTGCTACATAATAATGGACGTTTAAAAATTAACTTTCCATTTATTAGGACATGGCCTTATGCAATATACTTAAAATTAATAGATTGATTTTATATAATTTAAAATGTACTGTTAACTGTAAATATTGAGACATTAATAAGGCACTTTTGATGCTAAGCATATTATTTGTTTTCGTTCTTGAAAATAATTTAGCATTATAACAAGACTTCTCGAGCTTATAGAAAAAAATATATTTGTGGTTTCAAAATTAAAATCAAAATTGCGTGTTGATGAATCTGAGCCTAAATTATAAAATAACGTAACATAATAATAAGGCGAACATTAACAAATCAATCGCTTTAATTTGGCATAACGATATTCTTTGATTAAAAATCACAAATCGAACAATAAATAACAGCTGTCCTATGCCAAAATCTAATTCAAATTAAAAAGATTCCAAGCCAAACAAAATTACTATTTCATTAATACCCCTAACCTATATATCATCATAAATATGTCGTGAACCGTATCCAAAATAAACTTAACAAATTAAAACCGGGTATTATAATAAAGACATTAGCGGCTTTGAAAACAAAATGTGCCTCTAATATCATGCTTAAAAATGTTGAATTGATTTCGATCTTCTCGGCGAACAATTAAAATGTAAATTAGGTCATTGTGAGACCGCCTGAGGTTGGTTAATGCGAATAAAAAATACCTCAACGTCTCTCATTAGAGAATCCCTCTCAAAGTACTAATTTACATGCAATGAGCTGGTTCAACATTAAGATAAATGGTATGGAGACAAGTTATGATTGCAGGTAATAAAAAAATAAAAATATTTACTTATCAGACAACAATGATCCAGCAATAGTTTGTAACATTGACACCTTATGTCTAAATGTTTGTACCTAATAACTAAACGAGACCGAGGGATGTCACACATGTGCTTGACAAATGGCAATTGTTGCGGCTAGTGGCTACCGCGCACTCGCCTTAAAAGTGAGCCTTTTTTGCGCAGTATGGCCGGGAAACTGTCGACCCCTGCGTACGCGAACATGCTAGAGGCTCTTTAGTACCGCGGCAGCCTCATCAATGCCCTGAAGGCATTATTGAATTGTATGCGCAGGGCGTTGTATGACCTAATTGCAGTTTTAGAAGTTTTCCCGTACAAAACGCGGGATTGTTGGCGTATTATAGCTGATAGTTGTCACTTATCATCTGGTAGATTATAGCAATTAATGCTCACAATTCATAAAAATTGCCAAAGGCCTCTCTGTAAGACTTTTAAAATTTAGTGATTTAAGAACTGAACTAACAGTCATCAACCATGGGACGCCTATCTATCTATGGGGACGCCAAAGCCACGTTTCACGGCAGTATGCAAATCAAGCAGGTAAGATTGTCTTGAAGAAGACGACCCATCTGATGTATTGGTTGAGACGTCGTCTACACCAGGGTTCCGGGTTCGATCCCCGGGCAGTACAAACATTTGTGTACATGAACATGTTTGTATTAGTTTGTTTTCTATGAAGTAGTTTTCTAGTATGTATATTTTTCCAAAAAGAAAGTATTGTAAATATGTTTGTGCGTTATTTTTATATCCATATTACAGGCTAATGTTTAGTTTGGGCCTAAATGGCGCTGTGTTAAAGTCAGTGGATATTATAAAAGCGTATTATAGGCAACTGACGCGCTGCATTAGTATTAAAAGTAAGGAAGTCTAGTTTCAATATTCCGTGTATCAAGTTCTAGCAAGATCGATAGCGTGAAATTCATGATGGGAACGATATAATCTTATTCTTACCAAGAAAAACATAACCGGCATGTTCAGTAAACGATAGTTAATGCAAATACAAACACACGCCGAAGCGTTCTGAATCTTTAATAAGGTTATGCACATATTATTTCTTATCAGCTCCACCCCGCTATTGAATCGGGACAATATGTCATAATTATTTAATTAATACAGCCCTACCCTGGGTTATCAGCGGGCTTCATATTTCAAACCGCCTACATGGCGTACCTACATGAGTTGAATTCGAGATCTGTGCAGGAAATACGGTATTTATAAATATGCGTGTTGGTTTAATTGAAGATACTGTTTGAAACTTGAAATGGTTTTTGAGGATTGAAAGAATATTTTGTGTCCATACAGGTTTTTGGATATTTGCTGACAGCATAATTATGTCTGAGAGATATACATCACCAGCATAGGCAAAGCATTCGATGATTTCTGAATTCCAAGTGTCTGGAATAAGAAACCGATACAAAATCGACGCACATAAGAATTTTTTTAAAATATATTTCATTCTAATGTGAGAAAATCAAGCTTCGGCACGAATGAGTCGGCTCAGCTGAGTGATACCACGGCCTCTTAAAAAACCGGTGTGATAAAGCTCGTGTGTGACGTTGAGTGAGTGACGTTACCATAGGCCCAAAATTCCCCCTTTCCCCATATTACCTTTTTCCTGTCCAGTTTTAAGGTTGGCAATGCACTCGTAGCTCTATCATATTAACGAGTAGGAATCGTAATCTAGTTTGCCTAAATATTAATGAAATCTTCATTATTGTAATTATTAAAATTCAACATATTGTATTTGTTGAGCATTCTTAATAATTTGTTCTAAATAATAAATAAAAAGAGAGAGAGAGAGAGAATAAATAAAAATGCATCTGTCATTTAAATACTCAATCTGACATCTTTAAATAATAATTGTAATTATATTAGACTTATGTATTTTGATAATTCTTCATTTTTATTTTTTTCCTCAAAATTTGCATGCCCTCTGCTAAGGTAAAATATGACCTCTCTTAAATGAATGTACCATATACTATCACTACCTGATAACACCTTTGTTTTTTGCAAATAATAAATTTCAATTCATTCGATTTAAAAATAACTTATTCTGATCGACACAGGACCACTGAGTCTGATTTCGTTCTCACATTATGCGATATTTAAATCACATTATCATGTTTACTTTTACCCACGCTTATCTTAATAACACCAATATATGCCCACATGCTGACAAGTAATTGCAACAACCTCGATTATTTTACAACTTATCGATACATAAAAGTATTTTTGTCACGAAAAAGGCTGCGATGACGTCGCCTGGTACTTAGCCACGTTGTTTATTTCGATACTTTTGCCTTTTATAACTTAATATCGGGCTTAAGGGCCCATTTCGTATGTGTATTGCACCTTTTAAATTATTCATTACTTATTCTGTAAAATAAAAACTTATTATTATATTAACGTCTATTACGACTGTTTTAATGGAATCAGAAAGTTTTTTTTCTGTTCAGTAAACATAAACTTGACATTTAATGATAAACATGAAAATTTAATAACAAATAGGTGAATCCTAAATTTGAAAATCCTAGATTTATAAAACAGCTATATTTAACAAAACATCTCTTGCCGAAGCTTGAACAATTTACATTGGCACGCTAATTATCGTCTAGACTAGGCAAGACATGACTGTGTTGATACATATTAATCTACTCCTTTACTTTATATCAAGCACTTGCTTGTAAAAAGTTACATTAGACAACTATTACTAAGCCAGAGCCAGGCAAGTCTTTAATCAATTGGAACCAGCCTCGTTCCAATGTAGCGCACGCCTTTCAACTTATAAAACTATGAAAAGATGAGACCGTAGGTAACCCAACGTGTGGACCAAACGGTCTCCCAAATCTGGGCTTATAACTATGATCCTTAGACAGAAGCCGGAACTGACAGTTTCGGCCCGAGTTTCATTCCAAAATACGGAGGGACTCACCGGTCACCTATACGATGACCATCTATTGTATTAGTCTAGTTAACGGTGTGACCATCAACCAACCGCGATATGGCATTGATTTTGCAATATTAATATTTTTTTTATAAAACAGCCATATTGAAAACACAAAGCAGATTCGAATACCTCCATCAATAAACCAAGAAGGAGTAGTGAATATAACCAAATTACTTAAACAGCAAAACGGTGTTACTGTCACTGGTATTAAATGGAAGAAAATCCAACAAACTGACAACATGAACGATAAAGGAATAGAATGATATTAGAAAGATAGAATAACATTTGAATATCCCGCGAGATCTGAATCCCGTGGATTTAGCCGACGCAAAATGGACGTGTTATTAAAATATGTAATCCGAACCAAAACATCGTTGAACCTGGTCGTATTTTAACATCGCCGATGCATTCATGTCGTATCAGATGTAGAAGGGTTATTATTAATAGCCGCCTTAGATACCGCTTTCGCTTAAGGCTTTAGCATCCTGTGCGACTGTTATTTTGACTTCAAATTGAAATTTCACAAACTTTGTATGTGTAATATTAACACTCACAACACAACACTCATTAAGATATATTCAATACGCTCTATTAGTCTGAAAGTAAAATTTAGATACCTGGGTATGAGGAGCGTTGGTTCGAGTTATGTAATAATCGCACTAGTGCAAATTGCTTTGTGCTATTTTTCTCTGTTCTGTTAAATTTATTGATTTATAGACAAATTATTTATGCAAAATCAGATACAAAAGGACAAAGGATTTAATTTCAAAATGATTTACATCTAATCTAACATGGGGAGACATGATACATGGAAACTGACTACGGAATTGTTTAAGAAGTTCAAAGTCACTGAACGGGCTCACTGAATGAAAATGCTCGCTTGTGTCTAAAAAGGGATAAATCAAAAATAATGTTATCTGCAACGAAACAAAGTTACTAGTATAGCTCGCCGTATCAGCAAGTTGAAGTGGCAGTGGCTAGTCACGTCTGTCGTAGAACCTATGGATTGGAGGAGACAAGTTCTGGAGTGGAGACCACGTCTTGGCAAGCGTAGGACGACATTAACCTGTTAAAAACATTTTTATATGGCAAGTGCTACTACGACTTATCCGAATATATTAATGATAAAAATAATTTGATTAGGCATTAATAAGTATTTGCCTTATAAGTAAGTACTTACTTATGGGAAATGTCGGTCTGTATGCAAGTATTTAGTGTTTGTTTATATTGTAAATTGTAGTGTATATCAATATTAATTAATTTGACATTTTTATTGAGAATATGTTATTTTTTGATTGGACAAATTGTATATTATATTAACAAACATATTTTTTGACATGTTTTAATTTTAATATTTTTTTTTAAATATATTTTATTTTGACTTACTACTATTGTTAATTTAATAATCTTTTTTTTCTATTCTGATATTATATTGATTTTTATTGACTAATATTTATGGAGATACGATTTTATATTTGTGTTAAATTGCGACGCCCTTACAGGGTCCATATGTTCACAACCCAATATTGTAAAATCTTATGAAATACATATGTTATGCAATTTAAATAAATAAATAAACATTGGGCCTGATGGGCCTTAAGAAGGGTTGCTGATGGTGACTGAATAAAAAAAGTGGAGGATCGAGATATCTGGTACAAAATGAAGGAGATCTATGTGCTCTATATGGGATACATAACTTTGGAAAAAAACATTTGGACAAAGTGATCGGAGATAACTCTCCTACATTCTAGTAGAACGATAAACAAAACGTCACAACAGAAAGGGGCCAGTTTGGGAAGAATTATCGGTCTTTTCAAATCATCATTAATGAATTTAAGCATCCCAACGGAATTTTCCTATAAAGAAGGTTTAAAACAAATGACGTCATAAAATATCTATCGTGAGTCGTACAATTTAAAACAGTTACTGACAACATCTCCAAGGCACAATATTGGAATTATGTCGTTAAGTTTGCGGAACGCCTAACAATTGTAGACTAGCTGGCTCCCTCGTAACGAACTACTAGTTTCTTACAATGCTATCTCTGAGGCTCGAAAACCAGTTACGGACCATTATCAGATCCTATGCTTGGGGTGGCATTAAAGCGTTGCCCTCAGCTCTGCTTTGTTTATTAAATTATGTATGTCCACCGTCGCCATAAATATCGAGCCGAGACGCGTTCATTTAGTAAAATTCCGATCTGAGTTACGATACAGTATGAGTTATGTCGTGTCCTTAAGAATATCGTCTTAAAGCCGAATAAACAAGGCTAAGAGAAGAAAAGTGGGCCCTTATCTAGATTGTTGTGAAGGTTGCTGCCGCGTGTTAGGTGTAAACTTGGGCTTTGAATATTTTCACGATGATATTGTATTGAGGAAAATGCTTGGCACACCTCTAGGCAAGTTTGCGATAAGCCGCAGGCGTTTTCTCTCTTATCTGCCTTGTTATATTCTAGTGCTTTATTGCTATGAAAAATATTGGTACATATAAATTTTGTGAAGATTGTAAAGGATGGGCTAATAGAAACTTATATTTTAGTTATTCCTCTAAAATTTGTTGATACATTTTATGAAAACGGTTCCTTAGAGGTAGCCAATTGAATATGCCTATAACGTCCCAAGTCAGGACACAAGCCTTCCTGCATTCTTTGAGGTCACCCCGTTGGATTTAAACCCATAAACCCCTAATTACGTAACGATCTTAAATAATCGTTCAAATTACTAGATCCTAGATACAGTGAGAGGATCTATTTGGTGATCCATCTGGTGTATTGTTTGAGCCGTCGGCTTCTACACGAGCCCTGGGCAGAACAATGCTTTTGTGCATGAACGTACCTGTTTATCATGGTCTGTCTTTATATATATATATATGTAATAGGTTTACAAAAAATATATAAGCATGTTTATACGTTGTTTAGTACCCATATTATAAGCTCATGCTTAGCTTGAGGTTACCGACATAGTCACTCAAATTACCAAGCTGAAACGGCAATGGGCAGGGCGCATAGTCCAAAGAACTGATGGTCGTTGGGGCCGAAAGGTTCTCGAATGGAGAGCCGTATCGGCAAGCGCAGTGTCGGACGGCCGCCCACAAGAAGGACCGATGACCTAAGGGAGGTTGCTGGTGACCGCTGGATGCAGGATGATGATAAATTATAATATAAGTTTCATATCAAAAATTTGACAAAACCAATAACAAAGCCCTAACAACCAATCAATATACACAACCCTTACACGATCTATTAGTTCAATCATCCATTCAAAACGCATTGCTCAATAAACAGGACAAGTTCCTTAAATATTCTAAAAACGCCTCTGAAAGCAGATAATTCAAAAAGAGAGTTATCCTTCAACCTTTGCTTTTGCTGCAAGATACAATCGCATATTAAAAGTAATTGATTAAAAAAACAAACGAAAATCGAGGCAAAACGAAGAAATAAGGCGGCGTAAAAAGTCGAGACCGAGATGTAATGATGGAGATAACTTCAACCAATTACTGGGGTCTGAAGTGCTGCATCGGCAGTATAAAAATGGACTTCGGGATCGCAAATATGCAAGGACGGTATTACGTAAAATACTGTAAGAGTCGCAGCTACAGGTCGAAACAAAAAGTAGGATATTTATTTTTGATTTATTTAGCATTTGGGCTGATTTTGCCCTCTGGAATAATAATAATCAAATTATTTAAAAAAATACCGACTTCAAACTAAACAGAAAAAAATTTTTTTTTAGCTATGTGAATAGAAATGGTTAAATAATTTTTGAAGTCGGTGCCAAGCCAAGTAAATCAAGAACTCTGTATGGATTAATCTTTCGTATATTATACAAAAGATAAATCCATACAGAGAGTTTGTTTATTATGTTTTATACTCAAAATAAATAAATAATGTTTTAATAAGCCAATTAAGCCAAAATTGTTTTACATCAAGCTAAGTATTGACGACAGGAACTACGCTGGAATTATTTATACTTATCTGTATATAATTATTTAAAAGTTCGTTTAGGAAGTTCAACCAGGTCCAATGATATATAAATAAATACACTATTACAACAAGAACAGTACCAGTTCTAGTACAACTTGCCATTCTTTCCATGTTTTACGAATTTTTTTGTTACTCATAAAAGAAAATAACAGCGTTACAATTAAATCAGTTCTTATAATAGTTCAGTTTTTTCTGTCTAATAAAGGACTACTATATGCTTAGCTCATGAGACGTGTAACATGGATCATTATTACGTCCTACTTTGTGAACTAGCATAATATAAAGACAACACCCTCTAAGCGGCAAGGGAGATAGGCGACGCGGGTGAACGATAATATCTCACAAGAAGCTGACTCATTATTGCTGTCGCCCCTACAGAAAACCTCAACAATTACTTTGGAATATTATTATTTGGGCGCTTATGATATTAAAGTATGCGTATTTGTCCAAGTTTATGATACGCTGAAATTCTTTTCCCATTTCGGGCTAAAAAAGTAACCTTGTTGAACTTCTTAAGAGGAGCAATGGGAAACAATTTTCTCTAATTCCAAGGTTTGATTTGTACTAGACCTAATTTAAGAGCGTCGGTGGCTCAGTGGTGGGGTTTGTCGCCTTCCTACCGGGTGGGCTGAGGTTCAAATCCCGACACGTACCAATGTATTTTCGAATTTTCGGAAATATATGTACGTTATCCGCCGCTCTTACGGTGAAGGAAAACATCGTGAGGAAACCTTCATGCACGCCTGCGAAGAGATTCGAAGGTTGTGTGTGTGAAGTTGTCCAATCCGCACTGGGCCCGCGTAGACGACTAAGGCCTGTACACCCTATACAGGTAGGCTCGTGCCCCTCGGTGGGGACGTTTAATGAGCTGATGATGATGAGACCTAATTAAAATGCGATTTCATAATAAATTATTTTTCTGAAAGGCCCTGCAAATTTTTTCCAATACTTTGGAATAATCAATAGCTTTTTTAGATTGTTCTTTTTAGCTGTTAGCATTAGATGGTTAGTGATGGTGATATTTTCTTGAGATTTTTTATTTACTTTACTAACTACTGTCTTCGTTCAGTTTATTAAGTAACTGTAAATAATTTCCCAATATTGTTAGAATACCGTATTCTTTTTTTTTGTCATTGAATCAATAACCTATTAAATTTTGTTTTTCTAAAGTGAACTTAACTTATCAATCAAATATTTAAGGTAAAACAAATTTTACTAAGAAGCATGTATCAGATGGTTACTTCATGACCTGCAGGCCAATCGCGTTAAATTTTGACAGCTAAAATACTGAGACCGAAATACAACTTTTTGATCAATTTCAATATTGCACTAATCATTTGGCAGCTAGATCGGACGATATTGAACCTTAACATTATGGCAATACCAAATATCGAAAATGTCAACTATTACAGGATCGAAAGGATATCTTGACTATCTTCATATATTATAATACAAACGTTTCGTTTTAAAATTACGCGATCGGCCTGCTGTTTTCGCTGTAATCTATTTACACAGTCCAGTCACGACTGACCTCTTACACGATATATCGGGAGTTTTGTGGTCTTGACATTTGTTACAAATAGTTTCTTGAAAGTTATGATCGTATATGAATGCCCTTAGCCTATATCCGTATTTGCGTGCTTGAGGCAACTTGTGTAATCTGCTAAATGACAAATTGAAGTTTGATTTTATTAAAATAATATTAGAACCATATAGTTTTTACTCTTTTACAATCAGTTATTCTACGTTGTATCTATACATATAACAATATATAATTATTATATATAATATATATTATATATATATATGTGTGTGTGTGTGTGTGTGTGTGTGTGTGTGTGTGTATATGTATATAATACTGATTTTAAAAGAGCTACAACACAAACTGTCAGATTAACAATCCCCATTATTTTCTGGCATTGGGGAGTTTTGGATCGTTACCGCAGTCGACACGTGCGAGTTGTAGGATGTCCTTTTTCAATTCGACAAGATGACACACCTGCAAATTACGATTACTTGATACTGGATTGTTTTGATTTCACATCCTAAAATCATTTTTCATACTGGTAGAGAGAAAAAAAACTTCGGTGAGTTTTCTCTATCTTTCACGTAGAAATAAATTATCAGCGATAATTTCAGGCGCATCATACGACAAAGACCTTCTCAGTCGGTCTTATCTCATATTTACAATTTGTAAGCATTCGATCTCGTTGCATAACCTTGTTTAGAACAAACGGAACGCTCTCCTATTCGGCACATGACAAATGACTGGCGTGGCTTACATCATAGTTAGGGTTGTCGACTTAAGAGCAAATTACTTTATAGTCGGTATATCATTACGAGTGCTAACTAGTAAATAATATTATATTATGTATGTACTGAGCCATATTATTATTACTGTAATCAACATCCACAGCTAGACTGAGAGGTGTAAATATTTTACTGTTTTGTGTTAAAATATTTAGTAAAATTAATGGCATGTTAATGTTGAACATGTAATTTCAAATTAAAACTTATTTACTGTCGGTACTTCTTAGGTTTTACTACGTACTGGACGAAATTTTAAATAACAGTAATAATTTATTTTCCCCATAAACGACATCACATATCACTTACCATCAATTTAATGAACTAGCCGTCCCTTATCACTTATATGACTAAATAAATTAGCTTGCCGAATTAACTTTTATTTGTGCATTTTCCTAGAATACTAATACGCAAATGTTTAATGGAATTTTGCATTTGATGTAGATATTTGAAGGAATATTTTACACAGGTTGACGGATAAAAAAGAAGTTGTAAGTCTTACAGGTTATTATCATATAATATTTTGATGACCCTGACAGAGATGAAAATCTGAAGAACACAAACGAGAAAGTATAAACATTTACATTTGAACCGCTCTCGCCGCCAAAACCCAGTTCAATTTTGGACTTATCTAGAGATGCCTTTGTTACCTTGACAGGTGCATTAGTGTGCTATCATGCAACAATTAAATGCATCGATCGTGCTGCATCAGAGTGAGTGGGCAAGATGCAGCCACTCAGTACTTCGGCTTATTTTAGGCACAATGCATGAGTCATTTGATATTGTGAAATAGGTACGTAATAAAACAACTTGGTATTTAATTTCACATTACTTAATGTTTCACAAGTTAAATAATTCTAAAATATTATTTAAGTGATTGCATGTTTTGTAGAATAATTCGTGTCTTGATTAATGAGTTGTTATTATTTGTGTAGTACTATGCTATATAAAAATATTGTTTATATTAAATTTAAGAATAAAACAAAATGTACTGTCTAGAATACATTTATAAATAAACGCGGTTCTTCATAGTACCTCATAGTTGAGCCTACAGCAGACTTCTTTACATTTCAAAGCACATATTTTGAATATCTGTTTTATACATTTTCACATCTCATGGAAGAGACCTTCGTTTTACGATGCAACCAAAAAGACCTCATACCTGCCATTTAAAAGTATAAAATTGCTTTTTAAGACTACTCACCTCTGAGTTTTAGTTGCGTGAAAATATGTTCTTTTAATAGCCGAATTTCTAATAGGGGCCGTTTCAATGACCTGAGCATCTATGTTAATATAATAATCAGACGGTTGGTTTACTCAAATTGCTTTTTAAGAAGGCCATTTTTTATTTACGATTATAAGTAATGGCTGCTTGGTAAATTTGTTGGGTAAAGCATTTAAAGAGCAAGGTTACGGAACTCAAGCAATTATATTTGTCAATAAAGATGATGGATTGGCAAATATTACGTGGTTATGATTTGGTCAGTTAAAAGGTTAGTTTAAGCATGAAATTATATTAATATTTACTTGCCTACATCACCAAATTGATTTATAATAAATTCATGTATAAAAATCCTTATATGTATTAATTTCTTAGGGCATCTTCTAAAATATCTTTATATAATTACAACTTATAGTTACTTACTTTTGATCTTTCAACTTATTCTTTATCCAAAGAATGCCTTCAAGAGTTCTCGTAACAATAAGCGCCCTTTGCCCACTATATGTTTGGAATTTTCTTGTGTTTGTGTACCATCATGTAATTGGAGCAATAAAGTGTTAATCTATATCTGTTCGTTTTAGAACAATTCTTTTAACTCTTAACGGGTTTATTCAAATTATTAAAATTATAACTGCCTTCATGGTCTAGTGGACACAGCGTTCGGCTTCGTGACGCAAAGGTCGTGGATTCTACTTCCGCGAGGAAACGTGACTTCGAGCGATTTTCTTAGTTTGGGCCGATCCAAAAAAATCAGGTAAGTCAGCGTACATTATCCGAATAATGTTCGCTGACTCACCTGATTTTTCGAAAATAATGATGATACCGTGCTTCGTAGAGCAAGTAACGTCGTCTGTCCTGGCCACAACCTTAAGATGGTAGTCTAATACCCACCAATCCTCATTGGGCTTTGGCCCCATCTCCCCATAGCCATGCTGTGTGGGAAGGCCTGTGCCCTGCAGTGGGCCGTTATAGGCTAATGATGATGATTAAATAATAAACCTCATTTTGGCTAAACCACAATTAAGAAAAGAAATTTGATAAAATGACAAATTGATATAAAACACAACAGTTAGAAAATGCATTAGAATAGCTGACATCTGATACGCAAAATACAATGATATTCTGTATGTATAAAGTTAGATACGCCACCCGTGCCTCAAAAAGGAACCGACAAAGAGAATACAGTTGTAGCCTCTTTTCTTAGTAAATGTACGCGCATTCGAAATTCGAATTATGTGTGCTGTCGCTGCATTAGGAACGCTTTTATCGGTTGTTTTGTGAGCATATCACGAATCTATACTTTTTACATCATTGGCAAAATATAACAAAATGTGATAGTAAAGTTTATATGTATTAATTTTAGTAGGTTCAGTAGCAACAATTACCTGTCTTCATTTTAAAGAACGATAATCCGATATAAATGATGACCTTGACAAAGTAAGAATTTTCAATCCGAAGTTACGCCTTTCCCTTGCCCAGTCCCATCAAAGGTCAGCACAAGCAGACCATAAATAAGGTATTTAACCAATGTGTGTGGGCCAGACCTTAACCGGCGAAGCATTCATGGGAAACCTAGGGCTATTACAATAGCCACTATTTATTTGGCGTTTGTATTTCAAGTATCGTAATACGTAACTTGACATTTTGAACTATAATAACTGACTAATGTAGGTCGTTAAGTGAATTTAAATCTGATTTATGATCTTTTAGGGTTGACATATATTTATCAAATAACTTGTGATAGTAAATTAAGTCCTGGTTAAGTGCGTGTAGTAGTAGTATAGGGTTCAATAGTCTTTACAGCAGCCAGTTGTTTTGTGTCAACGGGGAAGAATGGACAAAGCGAAACTTTTAGTGTTTCAGGTTAACCACGGAACTCTACAAAGACGTATATTTTGTTAAGTGATACGTTGAAGCTAAAAGAAATACGATTGGTATAAAAATATTACGTGGACCGATTTCGTGTACGTAATAGTTAACAGCGTTAACTGTACCGTGTATTATATGTTGTCACTTACCATCATGTCGACTGTTTCCTCGATTACGAACAAATTATTTTAAATAATATAATATACAATATAAACCAGAATGTCTCACCTAATGATAACATTAGACTTTATTTTTCTCAAAACATATGTTCATAGAACTTGTTCACATTGGAAGTAACAGTCATTATCATGCTTGGTATTTAAGGCGAAAGCATACAAATTTCAGACAAATGATCAATACTCTTTTAACACACAAAATGCGTCTTCCTACCTTTCCTACCAGTTTTCTTGATATTTCCGTATCATGTTACTGCTTTAATGTCCTGAATAAACATAACAATTTCGTTAAAATTAATTTGGCGGTACAAGCCATACCGCCAAATTAACAAAAGAGCAATCCATACGAATAACCATTATTACACAAGTTATAACTAATGCCACTCAATATCTACTAGCACTTACCACAATCTAACAACGATACGTTTATCCGGCAGACGAAGCGTACAATAATTCAAACGTAAGAGCTTTTGTTATGGCTAAATAAATTTAACTATACATATTCCTAAAAGTGAACTAGTTTTACGACTGCATTATCTTTGTTTTAGAGGCGACGGTCGATAAACTTGGGTATTACCGGATGGACTCTCAGATTTAGTGTGCAACTTTATCGTTAACCTCAGCTTTCATTTTGGTATTACAAATTACGGAAAATTGAGACTTTTGTGCTAGTACGGACATGAGACATAGAGGGAGCATACATACGTAACTAGAAATTTGAATGTCAAGCAATAGAAGGGATGTGAAAGGCCAAATTACTAAAATGGAGTGATTATTATGATTTGACTCAAAAATCTTTCTGAATCGTCAGTAGCCAGTAACAAGAAGAAGAAACAAATACTGCACTGACCCCAAGTAATCAACATGTGGAAACATGGCGTAATGATGATATGATTTCGGAAACATTTTGTTTTTGTTTAACCAAGCCAGGATAAAATTAGCTTATGTTATTGACCCTGAATAACACTCAAAGAACATGACTTGTGCTATCTGTTGCGACAAAAAGTTTTTCTAATCTAAATAAATATAAAGCTTACATTTTTCAAAAGGGAGCTTAGAGGCAGGATATTTAAATGAGTATGAGCAGCAATTGTACCGACCATTTTAGAAGTTACTGCTATCTCCAATTCACCTGCCTAAGCTCAGTAGTGAAGTGTGTCAGGTTGTTGGTATGCTATATACAAAGATCGCTGATGGGTGATGAATGAATTGCGAAAAAATTGTAGTACTAATGCAATAAATAATTGCTATTTATACCATTAATTGACTGTCCATTGTTAATAACATCGCGCCAGATAATGAATGTTTATCTAACTTTTATATTTAGCATACGTCTTATTGAGATCACGTAATTGACTATATGTAGATGAATATGTATTATTGCTAATAACATTATATAAAATAAAAAATAGGTGAGCCAAAGCTTTTCACCAATTATTATTTGCATTACAATTCGCATCCAAATTACAAAATAGACATTGCAGTACAGGTGACAAGTAATTATTAAATTTATTTGAATACTATGATATACTTGATGGTAAGATCTGTAATTTCAGATACTAAATCATTATATGTAACTATAAAAGAGTATTTCTCAGCATGTAGACGTTTTATTGTTACTATGTTACTTAATGATAAAATTTTGTTACAGCATGGAAAGGAAATCGCCCTGGTCACTTTTAAGGTGGTCTTGAATATACAAAATGAAGGAAGGAATGAAGTTCTGATTTTGGTTCGCCCAAACAAATATTTTTACAAACCCACCCCCGTAAGACAAATGGATACCCGATAAATGTGAGCTTCGAAACCTATTGTTACGAATTGACGTATTTAAAATGTCATTAAATATGGCGGCTAATATGTGACGTCAGTTCACAGACAGTCCATAGAGTATGACATGCGAATTGTCAAATAGCAAAGAGTCTAGTATGTTCTAGATAATTCGCGAACTATGTAGAATGACGTCGACGCTTCGAGCTCAGCGCCGGACAGGTATATAAGGCGGGCCGACGGGTGCGCCGGAGTCTTGTGTTCTACTCAAGAGCGAACGAAGAGCGAAATACCTGCGACTACAAGGAAGAAGCGAGTGATACAGCGATATCTAAGGGATCGTCGAGTGTGATATAACAGTGTGAAGAGTTAACGTGTGATTATTACGTGTGTGTGCGGAAAGTGTTGTGTTATAGTGTGCAGTGTTAATTACGGATTTTAGTGCGTGCGTTAATTGATTAATTAGTACGAGTGTAAGTGTAATTGGTGTTGTGTGTGATTAATATTGGTTAAATAATAAAGTGTGTTACCGTGTTATTCTTCGTGTTTGGCAATAATTTATCCGGAACCCCCAGCTCGTAACACTATAAACAAAACGAAAATATGATCGAGATTGTGGAGCCCTATCGTGTGCTTGGCCGGAGCGTGGGCAGACTTAAATGGTAGTGAAACGTAGGACATACACGAAGGGTTATTCTTGTTAATTTTGTAATAATCATTGATATTAGCAATGTGAATGCAAAAATGTTTTGGTAGATTTCAATATGATGACGTAGTGAAACGTAGGATATACACAGAAGGGTTATTCTTGTCAATCTTGTAAAATAATCGATATTAGCAATACGAAAATGGAATACAAAATATTTTTTAGTTCATTTTGGGGTTATGTATAATGAGCTCATGTGGATCAATTTTTAAAAATGAAACAGTTTATGAACTTTCATGCAGTTTTGTTAACAGTATGTTTTCACTCAATGAAAAATGTGTGCTAATTATATTGCTAATTTTAAATAAATAGAAATATAATAGCGGTTACGATAATACTAATTTAAATAAAAGATATGATTAGTCTTATGTTAATCTAAAATGTAAATACAACCAAGAATTACCCTTCAGTCGTAGTGTATCATTTGCAATTACATGTTATTGTACCTTTGTACTATTAAATGTTCCGGCGATGCCTACGTTCAATGCGGCATTGTAAGTAAATGGCTCGGAATTTATTCCTGTCAATTTGGTCGTGATAAAAAGGGTCTAGGGGTTACGTTGGTGCTTTTCGAACAATACATCTTTATGATCTCCTGGTATGGAAGAGAACATTAGCTGAGGCATTACTTATAACCTAGACTAAAGACTCGAGGTCACATAGTGCCAGCTTAAAAATGCAATAATGCTTCGCGGGTCATGGGTCCGATCTACCAAACCAATATGAAAGTTAACATTCACATTAATTTGAGGTTTAAATATAGATTTTCCAAATATATAAATATTCCAAATATATAGATAGTCAATCAATCAGTCCATCAATAATAACATAAGTTATTATTGATTGACTGATAATGTAGTACGTCAATAGTTGTAAAGCGATGGTTACGTATTTTAAGTATTTTTATGTTAAAATTATCAAACAATGAAGTTTTCATGGCAAAACATTTTCCTTAGAAATGAACCCATTAGCCAGTAAAAACACAAATGAATAAAACCATTTGTGTAAGTCAAAACCAAACATCGCTCTCGTTAATCCTTTACGCAAGCAAACGCATAGCATTAAGCAAATCCTTCAAATAATCCACTAGGAAAAGCCGACATGTCTCTGTCAACACTTGAGAACGCGATTTCCTTGGGAAGCTGCGAAGTTCGCAGCATATTTACATTTTCACACATAAAGTAAATTCCTCATATCCAGATGTTGGAGTGCGGGTAAACGAAAATAACGATTCATCACAAGTTTTAATCTGTTCCAGAGTTTGGCCCACTTGCGGCTGGCTAGTCACACGGGCGTTCCAATCTGTTTCAACAGTGATGGGGTTTAAGTATTTGAGTGTCCAAATTCTTGAATTAATTTGCTCGTATATAGAAAAGCTTTTTCTTTAGCTATTCGTATGACGAAGGTCGACGCAAATCTAGTGCGCAAAGAATGTTGAATCTCCACCCATAATCTACAACATTATGGGTGGAGATTCAACCAACGTCACTTGCCCCGGAGATAAATTATAGAATAATGGAGTGATTGGATCAACAAATTCAATAACTAAGGAGATCAATACTCTTAAGGTAAGGCAGAAGTAGATTATTAGCAACAACATCATAATTTTGCTGATAATCTGCAGTATTATCAAGTTGTACCTAATAATTGAGCGTGATTGATATGGGTCTCATGGAATTCATGCACTCAAATATTCGTTTTTAGAACTTGGAATTTCCTACAAACTTACCGGAATATTCTAAGCTCAGCGAAGCTCTAATAATAATTATAAAAATGCAAAACAAAGGCATATTTTATTACAAAGAGATCTATTTCACATCTGTACCAGGTAATACAGTAAACGCAAATCACCATATTCCAAGAAAGTTTTAACATTGTAACTCTGCTACATTGAAAGCGGAAAGCTGTAAAGCGCGATGTCACTTCCATTTTGTGCGCTGTAAAATACAGAAATATTATTATTATGTTGGAATAATTCGACGACTTCATGCAGATGATATTTGTGTGGAACTGAGTAAGCGGTGTTGCATACAATAAGGAGTTAGTTTTAAAGGGCTAAATATAAAATGGCAAAAGCTTTTATATTTTAGCTCTTTATTCATACCGGGGCCATGGCTGGAGATTTATTGCCCCTCAATACGCTCTACAAAATGAACAAATTATTTTTGCCTCATGCGTTCTAAAGTTTTCTTTATAAATAATTACCGAACTAGATTTGAATAATTTAGATATGAATTTCAGTAATTATACAATTACCTTGTCATTAGATTGTTTGTAACTTATTGTCACTAAAACGGGATAAATAAATAAATAATCAAAATTATAGTTTCAATTACGCGATCTTTGAAATCGTTTAAAGTGTATAGTGTATGAATTTCGAATACTTACGACAGTGCTATGTGTCCAATTAGATTTCAAAGTAGTCAGGTCCTATTTTATAAATGAGTACGACATTTCATATTACATATAATAAAAAAGAATACATAAAATTCAAAATGATAAATATATTTTTGTTATTTATAAAAGCAGCTCGTCTACAATGTCGTAACTGCCGTGCAATATTTGGCCTGTGGTTGCTGCGGCTCACCTCTGCAACGGTAAGTACAAACATACTTCAGTTTAACGCAAAGAAGTGGTTTTATTATTCGTGCCAAAATTTATTCAACAGAAGTAAAAGATAGGGTGTAGTCCCACTATAAGGAAGCATATCTTTGGGTACTGACCGAGTGGTAGTGACTGTTGGAGAGACTGATAGTTTTAAAATCATGGAGGACTTGTAATAAGTAATAGGTTAGAAATTTGGAAACATTCAGGTGCATTGCTGATTGCTTGTTGCCTCATTGATAAAGATAAAACAATGAAGTTGTATTTATTCTGTTAGTCGGTATTGAGCGTAGGACGCCCTCCAGCCCGATGGACCGACGACTTGCGAAAGGTCGCTGGTGGAAGCTAGATGAGAAAAGCGGAGGAACGGGATATCTGGCGCAAAATGGGGTAGACCTATGTCCAGCAGTGGACTGCGATAGGTTGAAGAGAGTCGGTTATTAAATGTAATTTGAGGTGTATACTGTTAAACACCCCAGTGGTCCTACTAGTAGGAGCAGGTCATGAAAACCTCGTTTTACCTTCTTTACTATTTTTGTTATACTTTGTTAATATCTAATTAGAATCACTATGCTACTGATGTATAGATTTGTGTACATGGTCCATAAATGGGTTTTGGGTTGTGACTGAAAATCAACGGTTTGCTTTAAACCCAATGCTGGGCCATGATCCTTTTTCATCACTGCGACACACATACAACAGAGATTAGCTTCTATTTTCCTTTGCTTTACTTATCTGTGTAATATTTGTTGCAATGTTTTATTTTATCGTGTCTTAAAATATTGTGTGTTCATTGATACAAATAAAGTTGTTATCTAACTATTTATCTAAATGTTTTTAATTTCTTTCTTTCCTTCTTATTTAAGCTAACTATGCCATTTATGCCATTACCTTACGTAGTTACTTTCCACACCTTGAATTTTTTGTCAGTACGATCATGCTTTCAATTTGCAAACACGTCAAAAAGCTGAGCCCATTACACCGGCACACAAAAGTGAAACTAGATGACTGACGTTATTAACTCACAAAATAACGTTAATTTCCCATAGCGCGTCTCAAAAATGCCTCATTTAATATTAATAGTCCATTACTGGTAAGCTTCTACCACCGATCGGCACTCTTTGTAACACGATACCAGTCCGTCAACTTTTAATTGATGCTGTCAGTCAATACAATACCTCGAAGTATCCATTTGATAGTCCCCCCGAGAATGCCCCGTCGATTAGGAACGCTCTCGCCTTAACGGTGCCCTTTTAATGTACAATATTGTTAAAATAGTAAGTACAAGTAATTGTATACCTTCATACGAATGCAGTTCTTATATAATTTCCCTTTCGAAACTTACCAAATTGGTAGGGCCTTGTTTTAAATCAATCTATGAACGCGTTATTATAAGCCTAGCCAGTAATAAGAATATCTTATTACTGGCATTCTAGGTTTGAACTTGATATTTATTCTAAAATACTAATCTGATATAATGATTTCATAAAACGTATTAATATTGTAAGCACAGATTTCCCGATACAGGAGATGGGACAAGCCGCGTTTAAAGTGCGACAACTGTAAGCTCAACGAGCATACACTGGCTACCAGTTTACGCTCTGTGAGACGAGTCAAGACGCACGAATATTAGAAGAAATTACTGTTTTTTTCCAAAATGCCATCCTGTGCAATTGTAACATGCCATCATCGCAATGAATCAGTAAATTTACCAAGAAATATAATAACTTTTCACAGGTAAGAACCGAAAAGAAATTGCGACACTGGGACTGCCTATAAACTTGGCGGCTTGTCCAGTCTAATGTATATTCTGATGTCTGTGATTGTAAGGGTACTGTCTCAGTATATCGAGGTCTAGCGCTGTGCTTAGATTGCGGCTTTGTACTTTACTAATTTTATTTCAAAGTGCCATCTAGCCCCAAGTTGAGGTGAAGCCTCTATTATGGGTACTAAACAACGACTAAACATACATATATATATTTTTTACAAACATACATATTATACATAGAAATCACCCAAACCATTAGTGCCCGGGGATCGATCCCGGTACCCTTGGTGTTGTAGCGGACGTCTCAACCGCAACACTGAATGGATTGTCTAGTTTAACTTTGAAAGAACACAGAATTTTTCAAGAGAAGTACACATTCCTAACCTCATACAAAAAAGGCGAGCTGGCAACTATGTACCCAATAACTGTTCCAAAGTTTGAAAAGGAAACTAGCGTCCGTAAAACAAGAGATTACCTACAAAGCAATTTCTATTAGGATCTGACAGAAGAGAGCAGCGGGCTTTTTCGATTTGTAATAAATCACAAGTTTAATTGACCGGCAAATAAAGGGATTAAGACAGATCCTTCTAACGGTACAGTAGTTTCATTGATGCCCAATAGACTCTTTCTTTTATATTTACGATTTAAGCTACTTATGATTTTCCTTTGAATGTGTTCTATTTTTTATTTTATATAAAGGATTACGATAGATTAGATTCTGACAATAAAAAACTTTATTAACATGTTGTGATAAAGGATATTCGAAAAAATTCACATAAACAAAAAAGCGTCCAGAATAAATTTATTGATTTATAATATAAGGTTACGATTAAAAATTACTGGAGCCTTAACATATTTTTTACAAATCACACCTTGGTGCAATTCAAAGCATTTTGTATGTGCAATAAAATATTTTTGTACAAACATTGGGTTCAAACTTAATACGGGCAGTAAACTTTTAGAATGTATCCGTAACAAGGTGAATATACAAAGGCGTAACGATGTATGTTTTCAAACACCGGGGTTATAAAATTTTATAATACCATATCGACAAAGATTTGAGAACGCATAGAGAATTATAAATTGAAAATGTTCAACGAATATTGAACTTTACTGCTAAGTGTTTCAGTGTATTCTCGTAATGGCTATCAAAGTTATAATGCCAAATAAAACTTGTACATTCCATACAGTGGCAGAGCCATCTTTGTCAAAATCCAATCAACTAATCCTCCCCACTGTTAAAACGAACACGCGTGTAATAAAATACCGACGTCCAAATGCTTTTAAAATGCATCGTGTAATAAAAATTTACTATCCGATTAATTTTAATACTGAGATAAAATTAAAGAAAGTTATGTCATGTTTCTATTAGAGTTTGCGGATTAATATCCAATGATCACTTTTCCGGTAATATTAACGACAAGTCTCGTATTCATATTATTATAAAACTTGAGAAATAAGTTTAAGGTAAACGAACTCAGTCCGTGAACGAAATCTCAAATCGTGATTGTTTTAACGATTGGGATGTATAATGGGTTCAAAAAGAAATCTGAAACTATTATTATGAAATGAGAGCGTCGGTGGCTCAATGGTTCGGACTGTTGCCCTCCTACCGGATGGGCTGCGGTTCAAATCCCGCCACGTATCAATGTGTTATTGAATTTTCGAAATTATATGTACGTTATGCGACGCTCTTACGGTGAAGGAAAACATCGTGAGGTTGTGCGTGAAGTCGGCCAATCCGCACTGGGCCTGCGTGGACGACTAAGGCCTTAACACCCTTACGGGTAGGCTAGTGCCCGTCGGTAGGGATGTTCAATGAGCTGCTGATGATGATGATTTACAAAAGCACCCCTGATGCAGAATGGAAATATTTTTTGAAATTTTGATAATGGCTTCATACTCATACACTACCAATGAGACATTAATGTAATACTATAACATGTAGACCAATGAATGTACGAGTATGACTTGTAGTATATCTTTCCGTAGGAACGTCGGTGGCTCAGTGGTGTGGACTGTCGCCGTCCTACCGGGAGGGCTGAGGTTCAAATCCCGACACGTACCAATATGTTTTCGAATTTTCAAAAATATATGTACGTTATCCGACGCTCTTGCGGTGAAGGAAAACATCGTGAGGAAACCTTCATGCACGCCTGCGAAGAGATTCGAAGGTTGTGCGTAAAGTCGTCCAATCCGCATTGGGCCCGCGTGGACAACTAAGGCCTAATCACCTTACGGGTAGGCTCGTGCCCCTCGGTGGGGATGTTCAATGAGCTGATGATGATGATGATATCTTTCCTATAAATAATAAAACATTTTCTAGACTCACGGACTAGATCAAATGTTCATAAAGTCACACATATTTAACCACAGTATTAAATGCAATATTTATTACCTCATCGAAACATCAAACATCTCAATTAGTGCGTCTGAGGCACGCATGTGCATTCAAATGCGATTTTTACGACTTAGCTGGCAAGTACATGGCATAATGTCACGGTCTGTTTATAAAGATGCTGGTAAGTCGTAAAAATTTCACTGGATGATGGGAATATTAAAAAAAGTGTGTTTGTGTGTGTTAAAACTTTTTTGCTTCCGATCTGGGCGCAGATTCAAATCCCATGTCTTTTCGATTTTTTGATATTATATGTACGTTTATCTGAAGATCTTGCGGTGAAGGAAAATATCGTTAGGAAACCTGAGCACGCCTATAAAGAAATTCAACGGTTCTGCGCGAAGTCGGCTAATCCGCACTGGGCTCGCTTGAACGACTAAGGTCTTTATACACCCTATACGGGTAGGTACGTGCCCCTAGGTAAGGACGTGTAAGCGTGATGTAACATTTTTGCTGCATGGTGACGGAAAATGAGAACCTACTCTTTCCGCAGATGCTGTAACGGCCTTAGGATCAAATATTTACCAGAGGACTAGTAGCAACGCTGGCTGGTAACCTTTAATAATTACAGCTATCTCCAACCCGCATTTCAAGTATAGAAATAAACCCTAAATTCCTCCTTTATGTGTATGGAAACCGAATCTTATCTTAAATACTACCTACACCTCTGCAGACCCTAAGAACAGTAGTTACTTTTCAAAATAATGCTCAGGTTATTACCCACATGTTACGACTGACGGATACTCAAATTTAACACAAATAACCTATTAAAATTAATGACCAAAGATTACAGAGGAGCGGACGTCCTCAAAGGTCCACCAAACAATATACTTTAGTGCTCATTTCGGATATAATGAAGGCAAACTAATTTGCGAATTTCTTGATTTTAGTAAGTCGAATCTTGGTACTAAGTGGTTTTTTATTGACCTTACCCCGGTCGATCTTTTAATTTTTTTCCTCGTTTGTTTTAAATTTGTTTATGTTGACCAACATTTAGGTAATGAAATCCACATTTTCGGGTTAAATTTTACGTTCATGAAGACATTTGTTTGAATTATAGCTTCATTTATAGAAAGCGGATAATATTAGCGGTTCAATTCCAATATCATATTAATTTTATAAGACTCAGCATACTCGTTGGGGTTTTTTATGTATTAATTAACTTATAAATGTTTTTTTAAGATATTTCATTTTGCATGCACTGATTTAGTAAATCACTTACGTTTTAAACGAAGTTCATTTGAAATAAATTTTAAAGTAGGTTGTTTTTATCAAGTATAATTAGGTTTTATATTTTATTAGTAAACATTTTAAACAATCATATACTATAATAGTATTTGTAGTTGATATAAAACATAAATATAGTTATTGATTAAATGGATTAAAAATAATTACTTGGCTTTAGTCAACAACAAATGCCTATGACGCTGGATTTTGATCAACAAAAGTCAATGATTGAGGTACTGTCAACCCGACGAAACTATACTAACTTGATTCCAAGACATCAAGTTTCAATCTGTAATTTTAAAACAAACAGGGCTTAGAAACATCTTATTAGAAGTTTCAATTTAAGCAACGAGAAACTACGTGTGCACTGCAACGAAACAAAGACGGTTTTTTTGTTAATACTTAATATAAATCTTGTCCCCAATTTCAGTCCACCACTGGACATGGGTTTCCCCACTTAGCACAGAATGAAGGTGACCTATATTATTATGCATTTAAATATAAAATGTTCATGCACACAAAAGTTTGTACTGCAGGTAAATCAACCCCAGATCACTTGGTGTAGTAACCGACTTCTCAACCATAGCACCGATGCTTTAAGTTAGCCCGTTTTTTTATTTATCCTGTTGCCGGAACTTATAAATCCCCATATGTAGTGAAGACTGTGAACTATTGCCAGCAAGGTCGTAGCATGAGTGATGCTGACATGCGTAGCCTTTGACTCCGAGTCACTCAATGTCCAGCGAGCGGCCTTCGTTATCTATAGTCTAGGCTATTTAAACCATTTTCTAACACTCTCAATTCATTTAGTCAAGCTGGCAAGGAAGCTGGTTGGATTTTTATAATAAAGACTAGGACAAAGATAAGTTATAAATATAGAAAAATAAAACAATTGTGTACACCAAATTTATCATAAAAAATCCTCACCAAAATATATGGCCTATAAGGCATTTGAACTATATTACTGATCACTAACATAGTTATGGTCCATTGTTATCCAAAGATGATAAAAGAAAATAAACACTTGCTTTGATTATAATATATCACCAATTATTATGATAATCTATGTACAAACAGTAAGTTACTAGGGATATATCTAAATATACGGTATGTAAATTTAGGCTTCTACAAAACCTACAGGCAACAAATGAATATTTACTAAACTAACTTTGAGCCCTATCCCGAAATTAATCTACATATTACCAGTTTGAGGAATTTATTTTCAAAAGCTTTTAGATTCTAAATATTTAAAGCATATATCGGAAAGGTTTGTTTGAGAACTTTGGTTGTTTTGTCAGCAATAAAGTTTGAAATATTTTGAGCCCCAGATTGAATAAATATTATTTCATTGGGAAAATGTTATCAATTTGTGGATTTAATTTTTAACATAGTATTGGCTGGACACGAAAATGTGAAATATATGAGCCTGATGCTTACATGCTCGTTTTTATTATAAGGATATCTATTGCGGAAAAAATTTAAATTTCCATTAATCCTAAATAACATGGGTATAAAATAAAAATAAAAAACATCATGCAGCTAGCATGCATGACTGTCAATTCTCGGTATATGAGTAGTTATGTATATAAGTTTGTTTTTAACATGAAATAAATAAACAAATTATTACATATTTTTTTATTTATGATCAAATAAAAAAAAAGATTGTAAACATTTTTATTTATTTCTCACTATTTTACATTGACACATTAAACACTTACACTTATTAAATAAAAGAAGATAATTCAAATATATTACACTCTAAACACTTAAACAATAAATTACTATAAATGAGCCCTTGGTATTTGGAAACAACCATTACATTCATAAAAAAAAGATTAGTCTGCAATATCATTAATCTAAATCTTCTAAAGTAACTAAGTAATTCCTATAAATATACGAAGACAGGACTATAGCTAGTTACCATCACCCGTAGCGCGGACTCTGCCAGCCATAATGATTCATTAAGTGCCTCCCTGGGATTAGCTTTTGTAATTGACCGATGATGCGAGAGTATCACTGCTTCTTTTTTATTGCAAGCTACGAGAGCATCGTATATGTTTAAAAAAATATTAACAATACGAAGATCTCTGTTGACGGAAAAAAAAATGATTGTCTACAGTTTGTTAGTTTCCTTCATCACTGTCTTGGGTAGATGTAAATAGCGTCAAATGAATGAACTTGTCGGCCCGTTCATCATATCATAAAATAAAATTCTTGATCAATGAATTGTTAAGTTCCGTACGGTTTGCACATCTGGAGATGATTGGTAATATACATTAAAGTCACTGGTAAGAAACATATTAACTATATATTCAAATAACTAATACATTATTATGGCAAAATGATAATAAATGAATAAGTAAAAGCACGCGCGGTTTATGGTGATCGGTCGTGTACTTGGTAGCAACTTCTGGTTACGAAGTCCGAGTATTAACTAAAACTAAAGATATTTAAGTCAACGTAATAAACAATTACAGAACAATGACGGCGACCTGGCATGTAATTTCTATAAACATAACCAAGTTCTACAAATTAATCTGTATTGTTACAATTTTATCCACATCATAGAGTAATATATTGTTGTGTTCCCAACTTTGATCTAAGTACGTACGTAGTTACAATTGTATAACGTTTTGTTTTGCACGCCCCGCGGGCTTAATAGTTTGCACGAGCAAAAACTTTGTACTTACTTATTAGTTATTGTTATAGGCAATTATTATCTAAGATGTAATATTGGTGCTACTATATTAATCTGAATCTATGGTAAAGGAGTAAGTTTGAATCAGAGGAGTGCTTCTAGTAAAATAGATTTTTATGTCATTAGTTAATGAAACGGTCAGCTCACTTACCTGGTGTTAGGTGATACGCCTGACCATTACAGAAACAGTATTCAAGGAAATTTTAAAAGAAGGTAGTAATTATTTTCCGTCAAAACTGCCCTGGGCCCTTCACCCAAGACGTTAGAAGTCTCTTTACTAGTCAATTTCACTAGCTACAGGTCCCTCATTCCGAAACACAAGTGCAAAACACTCCTATTTACGGGACAATACACACTGTGATGGTACTTACCAAGACGACTCAATATCTAGTCTACTGGTAACAGTTATTACATGTTTTAAGTATTAACTTATGAACTTACGCAGACCATAAATAAAAAAAAAATTGAATGTGTGCAAATTTTTACTTTTGAAACACTATTCTTTGTATAATTTATCCCACCAAAAACATTCTGTAAAAAATCTAGCCAAGTCTCGATGGAGCTGCTTGATTATCTCTAAAAAGTAATGAAATCAAGACAAAGACGTGCCAAGTCTAAGGTTCCTTACTGCAATTAATTAATTATTATGGTTATGGATTGTGTGACTTGGCCGTTGAACATTCTTTATACGTTAGTGGCTTTATCAAGCCTACAAATGTTTTTGGTGGGATTTTACTTCTATTTGTAGAAACTTGAAAGGAATATTAGACGACCCATTGGGTGTAATGGTTGAAACGTCGGCTACTACACCAAGGGTTCCGGGTTCGATCCCCGGGCAGTACCTACAAATATTTGTGTGCACTAACATGTCTGTTTGTATTGGTCTAGCGCGCTCGACTTGGCGGGGGCACTTCAGTGCCCCCCGATTTTTGACATCGGATGAAGCGGCCCACCATGTTGATATATATTGTTTTAAAGGCGGTATGTCAATCTCTTATAGTTTGGCTGGGCTCTTTTGTTATCTAAGCAGGGTCACCAGGTACTCCAGATCTTCGATTATCCAAGTTATTATAGTTTTCCCTTTATGTAACCATTAAACGCTGACTCTGTACCAAATTTCAGCTCTGTGAGTTAATGGGAAGTACTAATTCTATTTTGATGATTTTGTTATCTAAGCAGGGTCACCAGGTACTCCAGATCTTCTATTATCCAAGTTATTATAGTTTCCCTTTATGTACCATTAAACCCTAACTCTGTACCGAATTTCAGCTTTCTGAGTTAATGGACTATGGTCACTAGTTCTATTTTGATGATCATGAGTGAGTGAGTGAGTGAGTGAGTGTCTGTCGAAAATGCGAAAACTTTGCTTTCGCTTAACGTCGGAACTAAATGAGCTACAGACTTGAAATTTTGGATTTAAAGTAAGTTTTTATATCTTACTGATGACGAAAATTTCAGCGCTCTGGTATTATCCAAAGGTTCTCAAATCGGGTGGAAATGCGGCGAAATGGATCCTGTAAAGGATGGTACGGCAGTGTTTGCTTCGCGCTCGACTTGGCGGGGGCACTGCCGTGCCCCCAGATTTTTTATTTTAAATGTGATAGATATTCATAAACAGTTTTTGACCTAATATGCCCACAAAATTACAATTCTCATTAACAGTGTTTCGAGTACCAATATTTATTAACCGGGGAATGCGGCGTGGGCTTCACAATAACATAAATATATTATATATTGTTTTTAAGGATTAATTTGTGAGCCGTTTGTTATCCCAAATAAATTAATTAACATAATGATCCTACTAGCATTTTTAAAAGTAACGGAATCAGAGCCCAATTTGCTAAGTACACCACCGTCGAGTTTTGATGGTTTAGTGCGAAGATTAAACTTTCAGATCCAGTTTCTCAACTATTTTCGAAATCTGAAAAGGTAAGGTTGAAAAATATAAATAACCTAAAATTTTTCATCTTGTCATGTTCATCTGTATTATTTGCGATAAATACTCACTTCAATTTATGTAATAAACAAAAGTTCTATCAGCGCCAAATCCGTAAAGTGCGCGTAAATAAAAATAAACCCTTTTACAGCAAAACTCTCTCGAGTTCCGTTACGTTGTAAATGATACTTTAACGTTTGTTACATACGCTGAAGTAGGCACGCATTGTGAAATAAAAAGCATTGCTGTGTTCAGATTAAACGTATTTGATATATCAATTTATACGCCGGCAAGTTAAATGGATTTATTTCGTTCTCCGCTTGGTTAAACGAAAATTATTATGTGAATAAAACTGAGACGTTCTTCTGTTTCAAGTTGGTTGCTTTTTGTTTATTTTTACGTTCTATGGGGTGTTATGATTGTTTCTTTTTCAGTTTAAGTTGGTGGTATTTGTAGTTACAACCTTAAATGTCTATTGGAAGCAATATACTTAATATGATTTTCATGACATAATTTGCATGAGTGATAATAATTGTAAACCTTTTTTTTGCATAGTAAGTCTGTAAATATGCTTTTAGAAAAGCCCCTGATAGTTATGATCACTGAGAGATGTTTTTATCTATTAAAACGACTTTATTATAACACTGACACATGTTTTTAGTTATTAATCAATGAGATATAAGAGCTTTATGTAATTTAAAAAAAAAGTATTCCTGGTTGGATTTGTATATTGTTCATCAATTATTGAGATAGATTAAAGTTATGTAACAGTAAAATAGAATTAAATGTTTTGTTTTTAAAAAATATAGTTTTAAAATATATAATTATGCATAAAACATTTTCACATACAGTTTATGAATATTCGTGCGTTTTCAATCAGATTTGTACCTTATTAGTTCTGCAGATGGAAAATAATTCATCCAGTAAAATACCTCGGCAAAAGGAGAGTGAATTAATAAAAATGTTACGAGAAAGATTTCTTAGATATGAGACGTCGAAGCTCAAGATCGTTTTGAATATTATTACAAAGCCGGTGCCTCGCGGATAGCATTAATTCCTCGCTAAGTCCGCTTCTTAAGAGCCAAGAGTTCAGAAAATCGTCGTCTAATTATTTATCAAGCTTTTAAAGAAACGAAATGACAGTTAATGAGTGTTTTTAAAATGATCCAAC
>PQWD01001931.1:243730-298769 GCA_019425675.1 Leucinodes orbonalis
TCCAAGACACATTCACCCAACGGGGCATGCAAATACTTAACGATAATTATATTGAAACAATTTTCCTTTATTTTAATGTCAGATATATCATTTATGTACTTATAATGTCAAATTCATGTTAAAATAATAATATTAAGATTAAATTGTGTTCATGTTAAATAGTTTCAAAAACCATCCCTAAAACAAACACTATAACAATAAAACAATACAAGCATCATTTGTGGTCAGAAAATTCATTAACGCTATGAGACAATTTTAAATAAGCCATATTTTGAGTTTCATTTTGAATTGTTTAAGATTATTTTTTTATCAGTTGGTAGTTGCTTTACATTAACTTCAACATAGTGGCAAGCACAATGCGTTTTTTGAAATTGAGAAATCACGACATCACATTGCTTGCTTACTTTATTTTTTTTCTATTTGATCATGATATGATGGAAGTGATTTAAATGGGAATCTATATCTATTTTTTAGACCTATATTATTCACCGCCGCATTCGGGAAAGGCCTGCAGTATTCTCAAACTGACATCATAAAAATGGCACTTACCTCTCAAAGTTCAGATATCAGCCATCAGTTGTTGATCAAATAATCGGAAGTTATGAACTATAAAGTTGTATAACTATAAGTTACGGTCAGGACGCTCACCTAATGGTAAGTGATACGCCCGACCATGACAGAGTGGCATTGAATGAAAATTAACGACAGATCACCCGAAACAACAGATGTTAGGTCTCTTATACACGGTATTTATACTTATACAAGGCACAGTGCCCCATCCCGAAACAAAAGTGCATAACTCTCCTATTTCATAGGATGATATCTGGCACTGCGGTGATACCTACCTAGACGACTCGGCACCGTGTCCACCACGTCTACTACCTAGTAATATAAAATAATAACCAATATCTGTAATTTACTCTCAAAATACATGCTTGTCGCTATGATCGGTGCTAGATGGCACTGTTTGAATATTGTATGTCAATAATTCAATGGACACAAAATAATATGTGCAGCAGCAGTGGCCTATTTTGTTTTTTTAAATAGTCAGTTACAAATTTTCTTTAATGAGTAAACGGACATTGTTGCAAAATGTATATTAATATATTTAAAATTAGTTTTAACTTTCTGGTATTCATTTCCTTCAACGACTCTTCTGTACGAAACCCATCTTAGAGATCAAGTTGCATAAATTCGCCCCAAGGGCCTCATAGAAGGTATCTGTTTAATCTGCTCCGGCAAAATATCGCACATCATGTTTATTAATGTGGCGCACTTTTATTGCTTAGTTTGTAGGCAATTTATTCATTACGAAGCGAGTTCGGCGTTGTCTGATTTCTGTATCTAGTATAAAACGAAAGGTGTTATTATAGACGTTATAAATACCAGTGGTAATGTGAAGTTTCAATTATATAAATAAATAAATTAATAATAAATAACTATCTACTGACATACACGCAGCGCGATTTAGTTCCAAACTAAACACTAACTTGCACCTAATATAGGTTCTAATGAACGGAAAACGAATAACTTTCACTTCACCCCTTTGAATGTCTACGCAGGCGTGCGCAGGTTTCCTCACGATGTTTTCCATCTCTGAAAGAGCGTCGGATAAACGTACATATAATTCTGAAAATTCAAATATATTTTGGTACATGGAGCGATTTCAACTTGCGCCCTCCAGCTCAGTAGGCAACAGTTCACCCCAATGATTTTTATATGAGCGGAAAAATAATTAGGATTGGGGCCTACCTGATACCTACCTACCTATACCTGCCTATACCTACCTATACCTACCTATACCTGAAACTGGATACTTATGTCTAGTTGTAGGCTGCTATAGATCAAACAGATGGATCAATTATTTGAACACGCTTGCAAAAATCTAACTCAATATCACAAAACAATAATCCGTACTCTATTTGTAAATGTACCCGAAGTCTAGACATAATTTATAATAGAACCTCTACTGTTGTATTACAATCATAACTTTTATTACTTAGTATTAAAGTCGAATGTCAAATGATATGGATTATATATAGGTATTCCGTTTCAATATCAGTATCCTTGACATAATTATCTTTTGAATCGGTCACCGTAACCTTTTCATACAGCTGGCTTATTTGCTATGTTAAGGTATAAGTGCTTTTATTAACAAAGATCAAGATTTTATGATACTCATGACTTCATGGTTTTATTGCTAATTTTCTTTCGTATTTATTATTATATTATGCTGTTGATTTCTTCTTATTCTATACAGCTAAAGATATTTACTATATCTTGTATTCTGTTATCCAAATATTTTTCTATATATATTAAAATGGATACAAGACCATGGTAATCATATTCATCACAAGATAACCAAATGTACACATCGGAACTTTTCTCCATACTAAAAAGGGTAATCTTCAACATTTAATATCATTAATCGGCTTGTTATCGATCTAAAATGACCTTTAAACGTATGCACGCAAGACCCACAGCGTAGGCTATTGTGGTTTTTCTGACTAACGACACCACTTCATCTTTGGCTTCGGCCATTGTTCACCTGACAAGGTTCGCGATAATATTGAAATACCGCACGTGAATAGAACGGCCATTCATCTGTCTTTCTATCGCCCTGTAAGTTATGATACACACAAACTGACTGTACGACGAATATAATAACGACATATTTGACTAATTAATATTTGCTAGAGACTAGAGCCTTCTTTTGATGACCGTGAAAGTTATTCAGAACTTATAATATTCGATCTTAAAATGGTACTGTACGACAATCAAACCCAAATGGTGTAATAACACCATTGGGATTCGATTTAATTTTGGCTGATAAGTGTCTCAGAAGTGTTAATTTCTGTTTTATATAAAGAAAAGTTTAAACTATAACTTCCACGACATTAATTATTTATATCCATGTTGTTGCAAGTTGTTAATATTAAGTGCGTTTAGTAGGCTAATACAGATTTCCTTTCTTCTCTCAAAACCGTTATAAAGATCCTTTTGATGATAAGTTCATTTGGTAAATTACCAAAAGCAGTAATTTTTGTGTTTTATGATTTATGTTGTCTAAGGCATATAAAGAGGTACTTATGAAATATTTTAAAGATAAAAAAATATCATCTTCATGTATCTTGACAGTTCTCTGTACCTTGATACCCACTCTAAGGCCCGTATTCTAGAACAAGACTCAGGGGTCGATCTTGTAGAGTGAGAAAAGGATAGCGCCCTATGCGACAAATAGCACCAAAGCTTTCTAACTCAGTTTGAGTAAAGATCAACCTTGAATTTCGTTCTAGAATACGGACCTTAGACCTTTAAGGAAATGTGGATTTTATATAGTATTTTATGCTCTCCAGCATTATGTTTTCCAGTCTTTACAACGGTATGTATACAGTATTTATAAGCAATTCTGCGGCGTATGATTAGCTTATTGTACTCGGGCTACCGTTTTCTACTTTGACAAGGTCATCGTAATAAGCACAACTGATACGTAATTATAAAAGCTCTTGGACGTCTGTTTGGCAACTTCTAACATGGTATTACATAATATGTTCGATTGACAGCTTGGTTAGGACATTGTAACTTAACGTTGTAACAATATCATCTTATTTGGGCGTTGGAAACTTAGATTATAAATATTATAACCACCAACAATGAGGATAACAACATATTATATCATAGTAAAGCATGTGTCTACGAATAGTGCGAGAAGATCAGCCAATTCTATTTAGTTTAAAGGGGTTAACTATGGTATTTATTTTAACATTTTTTTATTTGTCAACTTAAAGATAAAGGTATTATCAATTTTTTTACCAAGCCATTGTGGCTATGATAGCCAGTCTGAGCAAGTTTAGTTGCCATTGAATAAGGCGTCTGAAATGAATAACCGATGGCAGATGGTACGAACATTTTCTTGGAAAAAAACTGCAGAACTTAAAAAAAATCGATTATAAGTTTTCTTAAAGTAGTTATTGATTTATATAACATGCATCAGTTGCAGAATCATTTTGCAAAAAATATGTATAGCAGTGTACCTATTAATTTATTTTTAATAATAAATTTATTAATTTCAAGTTAAACGTTACCTTAGTTCAGTATAGGCAAGTCTTCTTCGATTTCACATTGCCATTAATAGGTATTTTAAATGTATTTCAAAATTATTCAATGAAATAAAAATAAAAAAAATGAGAGCATTGATTTATTGTATTGGACACACCCACTTTTACTTCCACCACAATAAATTATTTGAGCTGCACAGTCGTCACCAAAAGTGCAAATTCTTAAATCATAAACCTTATTTACTATTACAGAAGGGTGCAAATAGATAGTACTTTGGACGTTGTCAGTACACCATCAAAAAGTTCATACGTGGAAGCGGCATAATTGCTGTTATTGACTACCAGATGTCGATCCACTGACCGTCATCATAACCGGAATAGCAAATTACCTATAATGGTTGCTACTATGCAATTAGTCGAACATTTCTCGAATCACCCAACTGTATATGTACAGTTGATAAAAAAGTTGTTTGCGTTTGCGCGGACAAATAAAACAATTGGTGAAACTTAAATGCTCGTTGTTGAATGATTTTATACTGTGTAAAAAGTAAGGCACAGTTTTGAATTGCTTTCCATGTTTGGAATTCTGAGTAATTTTAACATTCAAATGTTTCCAAATTTGAATATTATTCAGGAATTTTGTCATGTGACATAGCAGCGAGCAGAATTACCCAGATACACATAAATAAAGTATACAGGTGTTCACAAAGGGCTTTCTAGCACCAAATTAAGCTATCAGCTTATTCTATATCAACGTTCCTTTGTTACAAATACTGGATAATTATAAAAAAAATCTTTAGATAGCGATTAGAAACTACAATTTACATCAATTAGGCTTTTATAGCAATAATTATTTTTACACTAACTGTACATTGAATATCTGCGACAAAGTGTCCCAATGCAAATTGCTACAACAAATTATGTTCGCGTAATTAAAACCATTTGAACGAAAAACCGTAGGGTGGAATAAATTACTATATTGACATTCGTTAACAAGTGTCTCCAAAGGGTTGCTTTAATGCATGAACCTATGTCATGCTTGAAAAAAATGTTTGGACTTAAAAGGTTTTTTTATAATTCTTGAGGACTTCCTATGAGAAATAATAATAATAAATATCCATTCATATTTTCAAACAGAGCTATCTAGTCCCAAACTAAGTATTGGCCAGTAATACGGGTACTACTACAACGGATAAACATACTAATAAACTTTTTTTTGTTATTACATACATATGATACAAAGAAATACCCGACCATAACAAATAGACATTTTCATGCACATACATGTTTGTGATATCCGGGGATCGAACCCAGAAGCCGTCCTGGGTCGTCAAATTTTTCGGTCGACCATCCCTCAATCCAATGATAAACTTTTGATTAATTGACCAAATTTGTTTAACTTGATTTGATTTTGTAAATACGAGTACATACAAACCTTAAACTTCTTTACATATACCTTTTTAACTGAATATACTACACACTGTTTATGTAAAAAAAAAATACTACAGTCTTTAATAGGGCTCTCAATACTTAACAGACAAAGTGCTTACGTTCGTATTTCACTGGTAAATAAATAGTTAATAAGCTAATCAGCTTCCACACTTTACCGTGCGGAGCGCTTGCAACATAAAATTATTAGGTACGCGTCGGCCGAATTATATTTTATTCAATAGAATAAACAGCATTTCCGTAGAATGCTTGTACCGCCACAATCCGATATTTAGGTTACAGCCAAACCGTGTCTATTGTGCAAAGTGAAACGTTCCTGTTTTGCTTGTGGTCTAAGTGGCAGGAGAAATATATTTCTGACTAATTAGGGGATATTTATTTAGTTCGTAATAGAAGTGGGCACAGCCGCTGTTATCACAAGTTCATTAAACTTCCCCATCGAGGGGCACGAACCTACCCGTAATAGGTGTATAGCCCTTAGTAGGCCTTGTGCGGATTGGTCGACTTTACGCAGCATCTTTAAATCACTTCACAGGCGTGCGCTGGTTTCCTCACGATGTTTTTCTTCACCATAAGAGCGTCAGATAACGTATTATATTTTCGAAAACACATTGATCGGGTTTAAACCTATGCCCTCCTAGGCCACTGTAGCAAAAAAGAATGTATGTAGTGGTCTCCTAGCAGCAAGTGCAGTGTGGGTAAATCAACCACTAGATGAACTGATGAAGAGATGAAGGGTTCCGGGTAATTACTTAGATTAGTTAATTTAAATTTCTTAATGAAGTTTATGTAGAATCATTAAGAAAATAATAGTTCAAAACTTGTAAAGTAGGATGCTCTGGATTTTGAATAAAACGTTAAAAATTACTATAATTTTCTCTTAGTTTCATACAGTTTATAAACAGACATTGTAATGACATAGTGTTAAGCTTGGCCATTAGTTTTCTTCAATTATTATGTTTTATATTTTTTTTAAAAGTGCACGCCAAAATAATTTTAGCAACTTGATGCGACAATAAATAATTCTATAGCTAGTCCACACAAGAAGCGTGTTTGGTATAATATTTATCGCTCTCGCTTATGAGCGATAGTAGCAAAACGGCAATGTTTTATTCAGACCCGCGACTCGTTAGCGTAGTGCATTGTGGTCGCTAAACAAACCGCCAAGCGGCCACATTCTCTCAATGCATGCTTGATTTTTCTAGAATAATGGAAGCAACCTGGGAAGGACCGGGAAATTGCCCTAATGCGCAGCAAATTGCCTAGTAGGTACTTATTCTATTGGATTTATTCCACGTACTTAAATAGATCAAAGTTAAATACACATGCTTTTAATTCTTTAAGGCTTTACATCATCATTTCTTGTTTTTCAATTACAAATAAAGTATGGCAGAAAAATATTATCCACACGGTATTTTTCTAATTAGGACCATATATTTAAATTTATCTTTGTAATTGGTATCCAATTATATGTATACATATTTTGCAAGTTATTACTGTATTGTCTAGTAGGTACTGTAAAATTAAAACTTCGTTGCTATCTTATTAAGGTCTTATTATAGGTAATGAACAAATTACTGCCGCTTGATGGACACATGCCAAACTATCGATTAATTCGTCTCGAAGGAAATTAAACAGCACCGGTGGTAGCAATTATGTTCTATTTTTAAAATATATGTTTGCTTTGTCACCTGGCTCTCTGTGATAACAAGTTGATCGGGTTTTCTTTGATGAACTTACCATAATGTTGCATCGACCGGAAAATGTGTTCGAGTGGACGCGAGACGTGGACGTGACGATTTAAAATTTGATGCGTTTTGTTTCTTAATAATATTCAGTTATTTATTTAGAGCGTCAGTGGCTCAATGGTGTGGCCTTCCTACCGGGAGGGCGCAGGATCAAATCCCGAAACGTACCAATGAGGTTTTGAATTTTCGAAATTATACGTACGTTATCCGACGCTCTTACGATGAAGAAAAACATCGTGAAGAAACCTGTGCACCCCTGCGAAGAGATTCAAAGGTTGTACGTGATGTCGGCCAACCCGCTCTGGGCTCGCGTGTACGACTCAGACCTATACACCTTTTACGGGTAGGCTCGTGCCATTCGGTGAGGACGTTTAATGAGCTGATGATGATGATTAAGTAACTAGCTACAGCACAGGTTGACCTTTTTATTTTTATTTAAATTCACTATAAGAACAGGTTTTCTTTGACGATTATTATTTTTACTGGATTTTAGATTGCTTCACACGAAGCTGTATTTGGCCGTTCGTTGGTTGGCAGAATGTACTACATCTGTAATTATGTTTAATTCTCTTTCAGGATCAAAATAAGAACACTGCTAAAATGTAGCCCTCGTTCAACAGTAATTATGCCTAACAATAAGCCTTAACCTTCCACTAAAGGTAAATACATTCTGACACAGCATTATAATAGGGAGATAAGCCTAACCATACGCTGACCGAATGCGAATTCAAATCAACTACCTGAGTAGCTGGCATGTATAGTTTTACATAATAGTACTACGCATTGTCTTTATTGCATAAAATTTATTACGTAGTAAGGTAATTATGTCCGAGGCAGACCGACAAAGCTTTGTAAATAAACTTTAGGAACAAAGTGTTTTAAACTGACGAGATGTAAAATTGTATGACAACCGTATTTATTACAATGTATGATAATACATTTAAAATAAATACCTATTAAGTGAAAGTAATAACAAAACATTTTGATTGTCTTCTTTTAATCAATAAGTGTTTAATTTAAATTATATTGAAAATATGAGAAGTATCATAACCATCATTCATCGCATCGGTCATTAGGCCAAAAGCGTATTTAATCTATGTGGTTACTGACATGGTTGGTACCATATGGCAAAACCACAATGAATCGCCTGTACAATAATTGTTACTCGATTTTTATTTATAAGTATAAATACTTTTATTCTAATATAAATACTTTTATTCTGATTCAACTTCGTTTATACTAACTCTTTGTGTGTTAACATTTATTGCCTCGAATGCAGTGTAGTACAAAACCCATTGCATAACCGATAAAAGTGCATGTGATATTAATTAATGAAATAATAAGAAATCTTTGGAATAACTGACAAATTTTATACCTCGTTGTTGGCTTTGTTTCGTTTGTTTAAAAGGGACAGGATGGCAACTATACTCTCATAATGGTTAGTAATATGCCTACCCATGTAAGATGCAGTGTTGCAGGCAGGTCATGGCTTTTAATAGATATAAATTTCTTTGCACACTACACCTGTCAATTCATGATGTGTAAAACGCTTAGAAAGGATCGCGTTCAAAGAGCGCTTCATTTTGACTACTCACGACTTATTATGAAAACAGCTTTAGGCCCGAAAAATTTTCTACTGCTCGAAATGGCTAATAACGTCGCCATAATCCTATGATGTCCTTGTTGTTAATCTTTCTTCGATTTATCGACGTAACTTGTAAAGGCACCTTCTGTTCGCTTAGCAAAAAACGGTCTATGCATCGAACAAAACGTACACCTCAATGTTGTTTGCCCATTAATCGTAGGCAGGTGTGACTGGGCAGATTTCTGAGCTAATTACCTATGGTTAATCAAGTACAGGCTGCAAGTTAAGTGTTTGCTCATGTTTCATGTTTGAGATTCCTGCAACCCGTCTCAGGCTGTTGTTGCCACGTGTCTTTAAAATTGTTTTCAAAACCTATAAACTAAGTATATTCTTGTTTGAAATCGTATAGAATGGTTTCGTTTTGTCGTAAACGTGAAGGTTAGAAGTTATTTTTAAAAAGCTAGTTTTAAGAGATTACTTATGAAATTAAAAAATATCGAATAGAATAACACAACTTTGAGATATTTTACCATAATATTACTATTATTATGAAGAGAAAAACCATATTTCCCGCTTGCATGTTTCGCGGGGAAAACATAGTTAATTAGGAGTGATCATCATCATCATCATCAGCTCATTAAACGTCCCCACCGAGGGGCACGAGCCTACCCGTATGGGGTGATTAGGCCTTAGTTGTCCACGCGGGCCCAGTGCGGATTGGACGACTTCACACACAACCTTCGAATCTCTTCGCAGGCGTGCATGAAGGTTTCCTCACGATGTTTTCCTTCACCGTAAGAGCGTCGGATAACGTACATATATTTTTCGAAAATTCGAAAATACATTGGTACGTGTCGGGATTTGAACCTCATCCCTCCCGGTAGGAAGGCGACAGTCCACACCACTGAGCCACCGACGCTCTTTTAGGAATGATGTATTGAATTAATGTTTCATGAAAACTGCTAGATAAAACTAATAGAAATTGAATAGAAAACAAATTACTTTGTATGTCTATATATTTTGTAGCCTCGGACGAGTAATTTTAAAACTTGAATTGGTTTGTAGTTAGCACTACAAATGATGGAATGAAGCAATTTTATGTTCCAGTTTTGACCTAATGACAGTGTAGGTAACTGGAGACTCAAGCAAATTTGTAGTATTCTTGCGAAAATTATTATTTTTACATAATGTCAAATGTAAGTACTTTTTTAACAATTGCAAAGCGAAATTGGCTGGGAATTTTCAAATACATTTTATGGACTAATGGATCCGAATTATGTAACTATATACAGCAGTTTTGGAAGAAGGTTAAGTACTAAGTAAGAAGGCAGATGCATTTTTTTTAAACATTCTATTTTTTTATACTATAGATGAAAACGTCTCATCTGATGGTAATTGACACCACCGCCCATGTACATTTGTAACACCAAGGGCACTGTTGTCGGCCCTTTCAATGAGAATACGCTCTTTTTTTAAAGACGCCAGGTCGTATCTCCCAGGAATACCTCCGGCATCGGCTGATTCTACGATTTTGTCACCAGCCATGGGGAAATACTACAAAAGCGTACTTCAAAGGAAAAATGATTAGTTTGCCTCAAAAAACTGATTAAAAATGTGCGCGCAGAACGAGTCCGCTGATTTCTCCGATCATCCCAATTTAAATAAATAATTTAAAAAATCGAAAGTTACAAGTTTTATCAATAATATTGATATTGTTTATTAGAGCAATCATAAAAGTTTAAAATATATATTTGTACTAAATTCCACTTTGCAGGAAAGTGTTTGAGGCTTATTCAAACACATATTTTATGACATAGCTAAAAGAAAAAACTTGTTAATATCCATTACGTCAAAGCTAACATATGAATTCCATTTTTGGTTGGCATATAATTTTTATCGTATATATACTAAACTAGTTCGCAATAAGACCAAAAAGGTTCGACTTCAAAATCTATAAATATAGTTTAACCTTGAATTATAATATCCAATATCCACTCGTAATATTCTATAACTTTTCATACCCCGACACCAAATAATTTGTGCACTTTTAGGTGCATTTATTGGATATACTTTAACATCTATGCATAATTTACAACCAATTCATATAAAAGCTGCTTCCGTCACCTGTTAAAATACGGGAAATGATACGAAAAAATCGCAAGCCTATTGGAGGATCATCTGCTGAAATTATAAATAACTAGAGATTAAGCACAGACGCATCTTGGCTAATTTAATTGATGAAATAACAGGGAGCTTGTCCTATAATTGTCTACGTTTGCCGTCCTTGATGGCAGCTGACCAATGCTACTCGTAGGTGCACTGGGCACGAGAGCATAAAGATAAAGTATTACATTGTAGATGAGACAATGTTGGATCTGAGCAATGAAGACATTAAAAGTTGCGCGTAATAACAATCTTTATATTGATGCTGTTGATAAGTTTTGCAATACTATGATGACTTTCTTACCAGTGATGCATAGTTTATAATATGGCTGTGGCGACTTACAGTCGCAATTGTTAATCTTATTGTAAAACTTTTGTGGTTCATATTTGCGAGCGATATGACTATTTTGTTCAATGAAAATCACCTGATTTTATGTTACGAAATATGATTGTCCTTCGAATGCCACGGTGAATGCTTGCCCGCTTGATATAGTCGGTAGTTACATTAATCCAGGTCAGATTGAGAGCGTCGGTGGCTCAGTGGTGTGGACTGTCGCCTTCCTACCGGGAGGGCTGAGGTTCAAATCCCGACACGTACCAATGTATTTTCGAATTTTCAAAAATATATGTACGTTATCCGACGCTCTTACGGTGAAGGAAAACATCGTGAGGAAACCTTCATGCACGCCTGCGAAGAGATTCGAAGGTTGTGTGTGAAGTCGTCTAATCCGCACTGGGCCCGCGTGGATGACTAATGCCTAATCACCCTATACGGGTAGGCTCGTGCCCCTCGGTGGGGACGTTTAATGAGCTGATGATGATGATGATGATGAGGTCAGATATCATAAAAAAATCCTCCAAGGAACCCCAAATCCATATTATTTTTATTAAGGATATTTTTTGTTGTAACCTATAATAACTTCTGTTAAGATTGGAACCTCTTGGAATTCTTTATATTTAAACTTTTAAGTGACATTCTAAATTAATCTCAACATCCGATGATAATTCATTCTGTCGAACAATTAACTAGGCACTGTCTCTGGCTACCCTGTACTTATAATAGGCTCTGGGTTTCTAAATAGAGAGAGATCTTGAGCGATACAGCAAAGTTATGGAATTCTTAAAAAACGCCGAAAGGTGTCCTATGCCTTTACGTTATAAGTAGTTATTAAGCATTGTAAATAGCTTCTACTTAGACTCTGCTTTATATTAAAAATATGATTCGAAATGACACTCGTAGTAGGCACATAGCGAACATTAAGCCTTCTACGCAATCCAGTTTCTCTGGCGATCAACGACTTTTATATCGAGACAGGCAACTACGTTTTTGTTTTAGTTTTTATGATCTTATGTCGCGCGCCCTACGAAGTAATTATTGCGAAACTAGTATTTCAAAAGTTGTTCGTAATTAACAGGTTGTTTGCAGCATCTGCTCAGTGCATATCAACTCTTACAAGACCATTTCGGAAAACTGCACTTTAATAATATCTCAATAGAGATGAATGTTGAGGCATAACCTTTTTATATTGGAACAAGTGTTGTTTATGTTTTTGGTGATTAACAACTGTCTTCCATCATTTGAAGCCTTTAAAGTTTGTTGCCGCGGGCTTGAATGAGTTGTAAAGTTCATATGTATTATCAAAATATGGGAACAATAAACATAAGTACATAATTGAAGTGAATTCCATGCCGGAAGAGGTAAATGTTACGAGGACCATTGAAATTAATGTAATATTTATTTGTAGGTACTCATACATCTTTTCTTTATGAATATTTTAACTGCCTGCGTAATCTAGTAGTCTCAGTGCAGGTTAAGATCGCAGTGAGATAATACTTTGATACTGATAAGAGCCAAAATATTAACTAATTTGACTCAAACGCACACTATCATACTGCTTTAGCTCTGTTACCCAGGTAGGGAAAGGTAATGGGTTCATTGCTCATTAAAAATTTCCAGTAACAGAATATGTATTATCAACAATTGAAAACTCTGTAACCAATATCTTAATATTTGTATTTGTAAAATATTAAATGTTATTAAGATATTTTGGGTTCCATTTTTATAAAGATATTACATTATTATATTAAAGTAAGATGCTATAAAAATTGTTATGAACTTTAACACCAGGGCTGGTACATTACTTGACACATAAAACTTGACACGTAAATAGATCTAATGAAAACATGCTAAATGTTTTACGCATTTAACTATTTCAGAGAAAAAAGCTTTTAATTTGCAGAGAATATGAAATTTATGCATCGTAAAACCAAATATGATTTACGGGAACAGTAATTCCTTCTATCATAGTAAATGGCGACTAGAGAGTCATAACATAAATTCAAGCGGTCGACTCACAGCTGCAAATCAAGCGGCGTTCACACATACGAAACTGGTTGGGGAAAAAACGCTCTAAAATCACCATTAAGTCCAACAAAGTGCCGTGGACGTCATAAAATATATTTTCCGATAGTCAAATCGCAGCATCGGCGCCGCGCACAAATCTTTTCCGATAAATTTTGCTTGCTACTATTAAAGCGAACTCACAGTTTATTCGCCCCATAAAATTTGGAGCGATTTATTTTTCTTTGTGACTGATTTGATGGCGTCTGTTTTCGTAATTCGATTACAGTTTATTAGATAGTAAGTAATGTTTGGACACTTAGTAAAACCATTTATAATGTATTACATACAACTTAATGTAACATTCATCCGTCGGCTATCCGCTACTTTAACCTTTGCACTTCTGTGTTTCGGCATGTGGGTAAATTGCCGGGTGTAAGAAACCTACCATATGTCGTCTTAGGTGACGGGCAGGGTAGGTGTTGAAGGAAAATAATTTCCACCTACTGTTATTATTTTTCTTCATCACTGCATCTGTCATGGTTAAAGAAAGGAAGAAAGACAAATTATTTATTGACGAAAACGAAAATTACACTTATCATTCATTACACACCTACATTCAACAATATATGTATCTATATTAATATAAACTTGTGACCTGTGTAACTGTTTCTTTTATAATTTCCTATATTGTATTGTTGATGTGTATATATGTATGTATGTATACATAACAACAAATGGAACATTGTGTATTCAAAAGGACCTTGTCTCAGCTAAGCGTATCACTTGCCACCAGGTGAGCAAACTGATCGTCCTGCTCATGTATGACATATAAAAACTAGCACACCCACAATTGTTATCTCGAGTTCTTCGAAAGGCATGGTGTATTATCGTCAAAGTCTGCTAGTCGGCCGTCGTTTACACCTACCAATCTGTAATGGGCTCACGTAGTTGGTTAGAGCCATGCAGTGGGATCCTATTGCCTGGTTGAATGGTAGAACCTTATAATTTTTTATTTTATTTTTTTAGTACCTTTATAATTTTATTTTTACAATAAAAGAATTGTGATTGGCCTCCTGTAAGTGCAAAGAACCTGTGGTTAGGAGACCCCGCTCTACATACAGTGTTGTTTCGCGCGCGTGTGTGTGTGTGTTCGCGCGTGTGTGTGTGTGCGTGTGTGTGTGTGTGTTTGTGCATAATATATGTGCAAATACAAGTGTTTTTGTATTTTATTTGCACATAGCTTCAGCCTCTTCGTAAGTCCATGATTTTAGATCTTTCAGTAGTGTTTTTTTTTGCATTTATAATATGTCTGACCATAAATGTGTAATTTCTCATTTAATTTGTTGTATAATTTACCGGATTTATAACGGAATTGTCTCGTAGCATAAGTGGATTTAGTTAACTCTACAGAGACGATACTATGTTTGCGTCTTTTAGTAAGTATTTTTTCATCAAATTTCAAAGTTTTGTGCACTTTCAAAATTGAGCTCAATATATACAATTTCCTGACCGAGAGGAGATCGCAAGAGGTGTAAAGTTCGGTAGTAGGAAATCGAAACGGTTTAAAAAATATTAATTTTATTAAAGTTCTTTGGACTCTCTCAAGTTCAAGAAACTTTATCTTAGAAGCACCACCCATGCTGGAATACAGTATACCAATAAAGATTCAGCGAGTGATGTATATATTTGTTTCAAAAGATTTTTGTCCGCATATGTCTGAGTGTTTTAAAAGTCCATATAAGTTTCCGGATTCTGGACATGACAAGCTCTAAATGTTCATACCAAGACATCCTCTGATCAATTATCACTCCTAAGTATTTTGTGTTGTGGACTTTTGTAATTATATCACAAGAGCAGTTTGTCCCGACCTGACATGTATGAATTTTATATTCAAATCATTTTCTGTTTGGGTGTTACTATATTTAGTAAAGAAAATATAATTCGTTACGACTCCTTAACCAGTTGGATATTTTTAAAAGTCCCGTTTCAGTGCAGTAACGTACAGCTTCACAAGATTTTTCGGAGAATACAACAGCCGTATCATCTGCGTACGAAAAGACCTTTCCGCCCCCACAATTATATTACATAGACTGTTTATAAATCAAATAAGGTCTGCCCAAGAACACTGCCCTGTGGACTCCATATGTCAACTCAGCCTGATCACTAACATATTGGCCTATTTTTACCACCTGCTTACGTCTTTAAGTAGTCAGTAAACAGTGCGTGAGGTATTCCTCTTATGCCAATGCTTTCTAATCTCTGTAATAGAATGGGACAGAGCCGTATCAAACGCCTTTTTTATGTCTAGGAAAACAGTTATACATCTATTACCTTTATCAACTTCTTTAACAATATGTGATGATAAAGCCAAAACAGCATCTTCGGTTGAAATACCCTGTCTAAAGCCAAATTGTGAGTCAGAAATTAAATTAAATTTTTGAAGGTAGTTAATTAGTCTTTTATTGATTAATTTTTCAAGTATTTTCGAAATGGTAGTAAGTACGGAAATAGGGCGATAATTTGACACATCTTCTCTGTCTCCACTCTTAAACACGGTGTAATTATTGCTTGTTTAAGTGCTTGTGGAAATACTCCTTGTTCAAAGCACAAGTTAGCAAGGTGTGTAATTATAGGCACAATTATCTCATTTGCACCCTTAAGGAAACTGGTGCTTATGCCATCCCAACCAGAGGCGCTCTCTGATTTAAGACTCATGAGAGTAATATATACTTCGGGATCAGTTTTTAAGAGGACAAAAGATGACAACCGTGAATATCCACACTTCCCTCTGAGCTGGTTTTTATTGGTGCTGTATCATCTACCTTTGGAATGTCATCAGCTAAAGACTTACCTACATTCGCAAAATACTCATTCACTCTGTTAACCGTAATTTTAGGTGACATTTCACTGTTTAATAATTCCAAATTATGTGTTTTTGTTTTGGCACGGTTTGTTATTTTGTTAATTGTATTCCATAAATTTTTCGGATTGTATTTAATTTTTAGATAACATATCCCTCTCAAATTTTTGTTTAACTTTCTTATTCAATCTCATTGTGAGGATCATCACGGAGTTTGTACTGCATATTATTTCTGTTGCGGATACATCTTACAATACCCGGAGTTATCCAGGGCTTTATAATACGCTCCTTGCTCGAAATATATTTAGTAATGGTGTTAGCCAATATGCACTGCTGTAGTTTACCAGTTAATGTAATTTATAAAATACCGGATCACTGCAGGATTCCAAATCATGAAAGTCACTTGATCTCAAGTACTCCAAAGCACCTTCAAGGTTTATTCTGTTTTAGTTTTATGACAACTGTAGCTTTCAGCCATAGCATTTGATAGCTTTAAGAATAGCATTCGATGATCAGTTACACTCGTATCAAGGACAGCAACAGACGCTGTGCTTTGTCCTCCATCTAGCTTAAGCATAGTATGATCTATGCAGTTGCTGTCCCTTGTAGGTAGTGTGTGACCCGGTAGTAAGCCGTGAGTGGCAAGCATGTTAAGGTAGGATAGTCGATTTATACGTTCCTGAGATATTTCATTAGTCTTTTGAATCAAATTTATATTTATGTCTCCGGTTACTAAAATATTCTACGAGTTTTAATTTTATTTAAGTGACTACTTAAAGAATGAATTAAGTTTTCAGGATTATTATTGGATTGAGAACGATAAATACAGAGAACAACAAGTTGACCTGTTGTAACCTGTAAACAAGATGCATGTTTTAGTTTGACTTCCTTAACATTATATTTGCACGAGTTTTTTATGTAGATGACAACCCCGTCGCAATGATTCACATGATTCGTTGTACAATAGTACGTGTAGTTTTCCATTTGTGGTAAAGGCTTGTTTGAATCAATCCAACATTCACTTAATGCTATTATATCAGATTTAAACTGAAACTGAGATAAAGTCACCAATAGGTTGTCAAAGTTTTATAAATGCTTCTAACGTTTTGTGAGATAATCGTGAAATCAGTTTTTTTAATATACGTCTGTTTTGAAAAGTCATTAGTTGTACACAATTTACTTTTGGCAATCGTCACACTGTCTATGTCATCTATTATTTGTCTTTTTCACACATAGATAAAGGTAATAGAGAACGATAGTTGTTTTATGATAAAGGTGTATATTTTGATTCGAGAAGATCCCAGTGATTGACATGTTATAATGCTATCTACGGTAGAATCTTTAAATATGAATAAATTATTGATAATATTTAGTATTATTTGAGCCAATTTTACAAGTGCCATGCAGAGTAAACCATTTATTAATGAAGTAAAATATGAACACGTTTTTGCATGTGTGCATGTGAATGTGTGTATATTGTATTTTTGATAAGTGAGACGATAATATGTCGACCAATAAAAAAGCCAAACATTGAACAAGAATAAATGTTTTAAAAATATGTGTTTGATTAGAGCATATTAAAATGACATGCATGTATACATTTACAAAAACTCTTAAAATAGTCAGATGGTTCGCATAAGGTGCTGTATCTGTGCTTCGGAAGTTATCTTTATAATTTGAGAGTTTTCATCTTTTCTCACATATACAACACCATATGCAGTCCAACAAAATCTATAGGAACGAGATTTCACTAAATCGCGCGCCAGAAGTAAAGTCTCGATGCTTTTGCGGTAAGCTGTTCGGTGACATATATTGGAGTGTCTTCGTTCGTACGATGGCCCAGATGTTTGGCACAAAGTTTGGATTTATGCCTCAAATTGAATGTTTTGCACATTTTAAGAATGTCCGTTTTGGCAATTACTGACTTCGTTTCGACGATAATGGGTGGGTTAAGGGACTTTTCTTTCTTACTACGAACTCTATATATGTCACAAATGTCTCTTTTTTCAAACTGAGATCCCACGTTGCTCGATAAAGTAACTATCATTTCTATTAGGTCTTCCTTAGTTTCATTAATTTTCTTTGGCACATTTTTTATTTCAAAGTTGTTTTTCTGCTTGTCCTTTGTAGTTCCTCTATCTTATCCTCCAAAATCGTTATATAGTTTCTATCCTCTTTAACCTGGCCTTCAAGCTTGACTATCTGTTTTTAAACTCGTCATTTTGCGCAGTAAGGAAAGCTATAGATTCATGTATAGATGCGTTTGATTTTGTAAATCTTTTAAAGTTGGGTTGATTGTTTTAATTTCGTTAGTTTGCTCTGCCAAAATAGAGGTCATCATACTTCTCATCTCCTCCCGGAATTCATCAAAATCCCATGTCGAATCATCCATTCTTCTTCGTTTGCCACGAGTGTTTACCGTCTGAGTATCTTCGGCATTAAGGTTAGGTGCCGAGCCACCAAACTGCATTGAGGCAGGACGAAGATGTTCATGGCTAGAAATAGCAGGTGTTGGTGTCGACACAGGTGGGGTTCGCTTCAGTGATGCCACTGTGTCCTGGATTAGGCACACTCAACTGCAAAATCCAATGATTCAAATCGTAGGCGTAGCAGTAAAGACCGAATGTGATCAAAAATTTCGGCGCCCGGCTCAATGCTTCCGTAGCTTGTCGGTAGACAGCCCGACTACAGGACGGCGAAGCGAGGTTCAAATCCCAATACCACAAAAATCCGTAAAAAACTCACTCAGCGTCCGGCTCGCCCGCGACTCAAAGGGGGCTCCGGAGCACCAAGCGCGCAGCTCCAACCAAGCCAGGTGCACGTCAGGGCGCAGTCCCACAATCAACAAACACTTCAACAACAGATCCGCGACACGTCCGATCGGTTTAACAGTCCGGAGGCAAGAGGCGTTACTTAGTTTAACAAGGTATATACTATTGTGTTAATCCCCTCATTGAAATGTTTTGTGTGCAACATCCAGATTCCACCTTTATTTTAATATCATTACTACCCGTTTTAGAGAGGTAATACAGTCTCGTTCATTATTTGACAAATGTGTGCATCAACACGAAAGGTTGGCTTCTATTGCTGTAAGTCAATGCTCTACCATACATTCCGAGTTGAACATACAGTTCCTTTTACGTAAATACCTTTACATAATACTTCATTTCATCGACGTCCTTATTTCCTATGAAACGTAATCCCGCAAATGTCTCGAGTTGATTGCAATCATTTGCTATTAGGTAAACCATTTTGCCATTTGTAAAATCACGACTTGTTTAGTATTTTGGTTAGGTTAGCGATAGTATTTTTCACTGTCACGAATTGAACATTTGTATGTTTGTTGACAGCAAGCAAAGCTATGTTGTCAGCATTACCTTAATAGGTGTTAACTGACGGTGTGTAATTTCAGTGCTGTTCATGTAATGAAGTAAGAAAACAGTCAATTTAGTCATCTGGTGGAAAAACGGACGCATGCCTATGATAAACTCAGTGTTCCAGTATTTACTTCCATTACAGATTTATAAATAAATACATGTGGTACACCCAAATTAAATTATAAATTTTCTGGTTCTGGATAAGTCCAGAACTGGTTGCTTGATAACTATTTTGGAGGCACCTCATGCCAGCAAGATTGATTTAGTTTCAGAAACATAAACCTACCAATACAAGATGCTAGGGTATCTTCACGGTATTTTTTAATCAGTGTCAATGTTTTATCTTTTGAGAATATAAGAATAAGATTAACGAAACGATTATTACTATTTAGCCGAAATTTTCTCTAAAGAACAGAAATTCTCATATCGTACCAACATCAAATAGGCGGCGGTTCAAACACCCAGTAAATGCATTTCGTGAATAATGCGCTCCAAATGTGGTGAATAACCAAATTGTTTGCCGGATTCGTCACACCTGCGCTGAAGCTTTGCCAAAAAATATTATTGGACGGATAAATTGAATTGTTATATTGAAAGTATGCACTCAGTCACGTTGGAAAATGAAATAAATCTTTTAAAATCATAAATTGTTTAAACTAGCTCTACTGAAATCATTCTCGGTGCGGTAATAAAAGTAGTCTTAGTTAATCTTCATTACATCAACTAGCTCGGAGGATTATTGTTGTGGGCTGTTGCCTTCCAATCTGGAGGGTGCAAGTTCAAATCCCGCCACGCACCAATGTGTTTTAGAATTTTCGTTATTATATTTACGTTTGTCCGGCGCTCTTACGGTGAAGGAAAACATCGTGAGGAAACGTAAATTCAAGGGTTGTACGTGAAGTCGGCCAATCCGCGTGGACGACTTAGTCCTCGTCTCCCTTTACAGGTAGGCTCGTGCCTTTCGGTGGGGACGTATAAGAGCTTGATGATGATATTAAAGTGGTCAGAGCGTTGGTTTTATATCGCTGTGTGATGTATACCACATCGTGGAAGATTTTTCAACTTTGGTTAGTACATTGTCGACTATCTTTTAGGACAATCAGGTGATTCACACCTGATTGTCCTAAAAGAAAGTTGATTTCTTACTTTGAAAGGCACGGTAAGCCACTAGTCCTGCTACAATGGTGGTGGTGCTATTGCACATTTGGCCCATGTGGTAAGCTACGCCCCAATCTCCAGATCAATGCTATGTGGAAAGGCTTGTTGCTTTACATGGGTGTGGTGGGACGATTTAGGACGATGATTATAATATCTAGCTACGTTTGAAAATCACTACAAAAACGGTTCAACCGTGCTAGTGATTTATTAAACATAACAAACACACAAAAAAGTCGAAAGCCTTCAATTTATTATTACATACAGACACAAATTTCATGGATTTGTGTTGTGTGTAGATTATATTGAGTTAAATATATAAATTACTAGTTTGAATTCCCTTTATAAATGTCAATCTCAGATATATAAATGTTAGACTAAATCGTTGTGTCAATCGTTAGCATTGTGTAGGTGTTAAAACCACAAAACAGATTGATAAGGTGAATACTCAAGGCCCTGATTAAGTCGTAAGGCTAGCCAAGTCCATATCGGATTGTTATCGAAATTACGTCGATTGCAAGACCACCGTTTAAGGCGCAAAGAGCGAGCAGCCAGTGTATTTGGTAAAACGTACACTGAAAGAATTTCAATCACGGCTCTATAGTGAAGCATTATGTTTTAGTTATTAGGATTAAATCTCTTCACAAAGGATTAAAAAGAAAGGCAAAAATTACTCTTCATCATCATTCCATTTCGTTTCAATAAAGTGTGTAGACTTTTGTATTGTGTGATATACTCATAGTTAAAATATTGCAAGATTTCATTTTGGCCACGTAAGACAGTAAAATGATAAAAAAATAAGTTTTAAAATTTTAAGCATGTATATATTGACTTTTAAATTCTTATATACAAGTTCACACTTAAGTGAACTATGGGCATTGGTCTAGAGTGTTTTCTCCGCTCACCGCTAGATAGCGCTCTGCTGTGCTTTAATTATAAGATAAGATAAAATAAAAATTATTAATTGCACAGAAGAAAAAAAATCATACAACACAACACAAAACGAGTGCGATACAGGCGCCCTTATAACTTAGGCTGAGAGCCATCTGCGCTCGCCACTTGCCCGGTGAAGCTGTAAAGGCCATCTGCGGCCAACAGCAGTAGTCAGTTCGAAAAAAAAAAAAAAAAAAAAAAAAAAAAAGGCGCCCTTATTGCTAAGGTAGCAATTTCTTCCAGGCAACCTTTGGGTGAAAGAAACTTTTGCTAAAGCTTTTGCTGACATAATAACAATATTATATTTTTTGAAGGTGTACCTCGTTTGAAAATGATAAAATATTATTTAGGAAATTGCTAGTAATTAGGTGGATTACTAGCAATTTCATTGAAGGTTGGATGGTATTCCTATATGATTATTATTAACTGAATTATGACCATTATTTCTAATGGCTGAAAAAATCATGATACTTACACCAGTCCCTTGAAGCTTGTATGGGGACATAGATCTAACACGTGGAGGCTCATTGTTACTCTATAATACATCTATGAATTGTGGTGTGTACTACGTGCCTTGCTTAGCCTGCATCAGGAGAGTGTACAAAAAATGAACCCGTGACGATAAGATGCTACAGTATAAATAAGACTGCTATATTTGTTACCGAGTTTTTGATTGAGATAAATAATACCTCCTTATTAAATGTCTAAATCTCTAAAATTAAGGCAGATATAGACTCATCATGTTTTAGATGTGATGGTTTTCTTTCTGTGATGTGACACCGGTAAATGGTGTCAAGAAGGGGTGAACCTATATCTTATTATTCGTATTAACTTGTTTGGTGAGAGTGGAACAATAGCCAAATAAATCCCTACCCGGCATATGTCTCTATTTTTTAAAATCATCAAGATTTTAAAGTATGTAGGCCAAGTTAGTAAATTATAATAATAAAAGCAATCTTATACGCTTAGTTTCTTCAAATGTCAGCTATAAACCCCGACCTAAAAACTTACCCTATGAAATGGGAACTAAACAACACATGTACATACATTACTCAGTTCGAAAATATATACCGTAAGTACCTACATATAAAACTCTGACTAATACAAATAAACATGTCCATGAAAACAAAAATTGCACCTTTAGTATAAGAGTTGCCTCCTGAACGTCTATAGCACCAAATCGTTTACTGTACGTCGCTGTTAAACCAAAAGTGAGAGGTGCCCAATCTATTCTCGATCGCGGTGCGCATTTTTATTTGTCACGTCTACTGTGACACCAATGGCATTTGCGCGACCTTACAAGTGACACAACTAAATAATGTCGTTTTTGTATTTCTTAACAGATCACGATAAGCATAGTGTTGGTTTACTCTTTGTAAAGGTTTCTGTGTGCAATGACGAAATTATTACAGATTTGTTTAATTCAGTACATTCAAATTGATATTTTTTTATAATATGATTCATGAATACATACAAAAATACACGAATTTTGCTAAATTCCTTGCTGAATTCTAAGTACTATAAAGTGCATTCCCAATATGGTTTTGATTTGACATACATCAACGCCCCCTCAAATACATAAAATATTTTTTCTTTTTATTCACCAATGAATTAAATAATGTTCTTAATTAGCTAATAAGTCCACAAAATTAAAGTCATTGAAGCCTCTCGTCGTCGATATGAGCTCATCCGCTACGCGTGCTAATGGATGATAGTAGGAAAAAAATCATGACCGTTGATCGACAGAATGCTTAATAGGTCCTTTAAAGTGTAGTTTACAGCACAATCTACATTACTCAGAGGTGACTGAGTGACTGACATGGTGATCTATCAACGCATAGCCCAATCCACTGGACGGATCGGGCTGAAATTTTGCATACAGGTAAATGTAATGACGTAGGCATCCGCTAAGAAAGGTGATTAATTCGACCCCAAGTAATAAATTGGGGATGAAAGTTTGAATGAAACTTTGTCAATTTTATACCGATCTGGCTGAGACTTTGCATGCATACAACAATTGTGACGTAAAAGAATTTTGATAAATTTCGCCCCTAAGTGGAAGTATTATTTTTCATAGGATGAAAAATAATACTTAATAACGCGAGTGAAGCCGCAAGCAAAAGCCAGTTTGAAATAAATAAGAGCGGATATAATAAGTAGTAATTGAAGCTTCCACTACTATCACACGAAGTTACAGGAACAGTTAATATTAAACACTTCATTATTATTTTAACATGGATTAGTTTTGCTTATTGATATACAAGACTTGAGTACGAGCTTAACCTCAAATCTGGTCAGATCTGTTCTGAACTTTTTGCTTCGTACTCAAATTTAAACCATGTGCAATGCAAAAACAAAACCTTTTATAAAGTGTACAGATACATTCTATTAGTTATACCAAAGGGCATGAAGATAACAAGAAGGATGATAATTGGCGTTATAATTATTTAACGTCACAAGTTAGTGACTACACCCCTTGTTTACATTCACTTAAATATATGTACATACGTTCAAAGCCATAACAATATTTTATACGATGACTACCATATTTTGTGTTTTATTTTTTTTTATAAATACAGGTGGCCTTCCTGGTACATGACAATTGTCACAAATGTAAACCGAAATAATGCAAGTAAAAACTATGACTGTTTGGACTGATCACTGCCGCCTCTTACCGCCATCGATCTACGGGACAACTCTACTACCTCTACCAACTCGACAGTTGGCAAAGCATTACTGTGCGTTTTAATAGAAACTTCCAGCCCTGAACCACAAAATTGAGGAATGAAATGCCAAATGTGGTATTTCCAGATAGATACGGCCTGCAGACCTTCAAGAAAAGAGCTTACTCTTGTTTTAAAGGCCGGCAATGTATCTTGTAGCTTCTTTGGTGTTGTAAGTGTCCATTCACTTCTCGTTAGATGATCTGTCAGCTATTTTCCCCATATCATATAAAAACAGGTTAAATGTTCCTAGAATAGAATATTTGTCCTAATATTGTTCACTTAGAGCTCCTAATTCCCGCAACTTACTTATAGTATGAAAGCTAGAATACCCCGATGCCCCGAGCACAGTATGACACGATATTTCTAGAACTTCCAAACAATATTGAGGAACTCAGACATTGAACGGGCTAAGTTGGGTCTGCATTGTGATAAACGCCAAACAAACTCGGCTGAGCAACTTGGCGTATTTCGGACGAAAGGTGCACTCGTACACAAACTTGGCAAGTTTTAATTGCACGCGATTGCAGCGTTGGTACACGTTTGTGAAGTGACGCGAGTTTTGCGGGGTTAGCCAACTAGCTAGATGTAGATTTCCTTAATGCAAGTTGTGCTGAACTATTTTCAAGGGTTGTGCAACTCAAAACCGTTCTCTTAAATTATTCTATTTTTGAGAATTAAACGCTGCTTATGCTGAGTAATGACAGTATATTGGAATACAATCGTCACCACACCGACTTTTTCTGCGAGTGCTATAAGAAGAGGCTGATGGAAAACTGATTACGGTATCAATTTATTTGCTACAGCGCCAATATTCTGGCGAAACACAATGCAGAAATGACGTCACAGAAAAGAAAAAAGCAATAGTACATGTATATTTTAAAAACAAATATAAAGGCCGGCAACGCATTTCAGTGCCCTCTGATATTACAATTGTATATGGGCGGCGGTGTCATTTAACATCAGATGAGCCGTTTGCTCGCCTGCTAAAACAATAACCTCAAAATGGAAAAATAATTACGACAACAAAAATAAATTTCGGCTGTTAAGTTGATGTGAGCGAATAAAATCAAAGAAATTCAAGTGATTTTGATATATCGTATTGAATTTTGCTATAAAAGAATTATTGAAAATAACGTGTTTTACAAAGAGCTTTCATTTCCATTCACAACGTACAGTATTCGCATAAATTTAATAATCGAACTCCAATATACTTTATGTTATCTTCATAAATTTATCGCCTGGTGAAATGGCGATCCGCAAGTGTCGAGTAGTGTGAATCCATTTTATATTAAAATTCCTCATGTCCCTGTTTACATACTCATTTATTATTATTTACTTAATTAAATATAATAGAACATTTGGAACAACATTCAATATAGCCGTGTTTAAGGAACCTGATAGTGTTTTATATTTTCTTACAATACTCTGGTCATCTTTTGGCATATTTATATATATATTATAGTATCGTATACGACACAAGAGGCGTTGTGAAGAATTATATTATATATTATCTTTTTCAGTTCCTATACGTAGCAGTCAAACACGTTAACTACAAACAAATTGTCATGCTATGTTAAATTTTATTAAACTAATGAACGTAAATATTTACCTAATTAATTAGTTGCCTCAGTGATAAGATCTGGTTCATTGAATAACATTATTGCAACGCTATTCAAATCAACCTACATGAACCTGTTATTTGGTTTGTGTAATATCAATATCTCTCGCGTATTTACTAATGTTGTCCACTTTATAAGCAAGCAGTAGTTAATCGACCTACGCTAGGCTTAGGTAGCTCAATCATTATTGATAAATACTACCGCCACCGAACTATTAGCATACCTATAGCTTTTGTATAGTGCCGCTACTTATTTTTTTTTAACGGAAAAAAAGCACTTACTACTTTAATTTTATAAAGTAACGAACAAGATAATTATCTAATCAATAAGCTACGTTTTTGTTACCTTTTAAATAGTGTGAAAATAATTTAAATACTGATATGTATCCCGGGTTTAGTATATAAGCAAATAATTAGATATAAGAAATTATTGTGTTCATTTAATTAGAATAGATTGTATTTGGTGATAATTTTCTAAATGGTTGTTTATGTCTACTACCCCAAAAATTGTATTTTCCTCTCCAAATTGGTCTTCAGAAAGCAAGTTATTTTCAAAGGTAAACCAAAAAATATCAATAAAGTACATGGTTGTTCAATGGTAGTGTTTTGTTAACAATGGTCTTCCGAAAGTTCAATTGGTTCATGGTCGGATCCATGCTAATGATATATGTTCACCATTGGCCTTTTAAAAAATGATTCAAAATCTGGGCAATTGACTAGTCGATCAAAATCAATTTAGAGTGCCAAAGTGAAATTTACGAACACATCATTTTTTGTATTACCAAAAATAACAGCAGCAACCACACTATTTTTTTTTTCTGACAACTACGTATAAAAAAGTATTCTAAAAACACTTTTATTATTTCGTTGTGACCAAGTACCATTAAAAGTCAACATTTTTCTTGAAAGATAACAAACAAGCATAAACGAAATAATAAAATATGACATTACAGAGAAGTCAAAAAACGTGTAAAGAGCTACAGAAAGATCATATCACTCAAATATAACGGGATATGCGTAACAGTGTGACTGAGCATCTTAAGTCATTGCGAAGGAGTTTTTGCAAAATTACAGCAAGACATATGCAAGTTGCAGTGGCTCGGCCGGTTACCGCTCCAGTTCTCAAGCTTTGTCGCCACCCTCTTGTGACTTGACTCTATCTGTATCACACACAACTACTGCGATTTCATTGCAAGTCATAGAAGTTTGATGTGCTTTTAGTGACAAGTGATATTTTTTACTATAACAAAATAATTAAAATTAATTACTTGATAATTTTGGACATGAAATATTGCAAGGGATCCTCAAAAAAACCTCTAAAAGATTTAGTTTTTATAATAAAACCTAATTCGTGTAAGGAAACACATAAAACTCTGAGTTCTGTTCGCTAGAACAAAACATGTTATTTTTGATTAGTACACCTTTAATGTTTTTTTTATATTTTTGATGTCGTTTCTGATTTTTCTTATTTCTTATTTCTATATTGTAAAATCTTTCTCTCCGTTAAATTTTTAGGCAATTTTAATAATCCTTTCCATTACTAATTAAATTTACTTTAATGATTGTCAAATTACTGATATTCATAACGACTCAATGCAGTTGTTCCGAAAAATAATTATTAGTAGTTTTAAGTAGCACATTTAACCGTTATATAATATTACAAAAGGAGCTCATTAAAATAAGAATGTTGTGTTAACCTGTAAGAACCTTAACATTAAGATCATATGATGTATTGCAATTTAATATTCTTTATGTAAGACTAATGTTATGTTGTTGGTGAACCTAATAAACAAATAATATTATAAAAATTAAATGTTCATTTTATTTTCAGAATCGCTGACTCTTATGAATTATGATGTACAACGTACTGCGTTCCAAGCTAAATAATAGGAGCTACGACCTTGCTTTCTAACAGTACAACCATCAGCTCTATAAATTTTAATGAGCCAGTAATAAGCCAAGGTGTGCATATCGATCACAAAGATAAAAGCACAAGACTTTGTTACTAATTACTCCAATGCTACTTGTGAGAACGATACATCTTAGTTCGTTTTGCCGTATCGCTTTCGTCTATTTGTTCTCCGACTATCAAGATTTGGAACGAATTGCCTTTTGCTGGAAAGTCTGCGCATGTTTATAGCTAATAGGCAATGCACTTGTGGCAGTGGTTTTTTGCAAGATCTCTTGTATTGTGCTTAATCACGTCAAGGGTATCTACTGATTGATCTATGGATAAATAATTAGGTTAAGTTATAAAAGTTTGTTTAGCAATGGATAGTCACCGATTCAAATATTGTATTAAAGAGCTTGAAATTTTTAAGCTTCCTGCATTTTGAAACTAGTCACCAAAATAACTTTTATAACACCGATTTAAAACATGAAACCTTTTTTTAGAAAACCATAAATATTAATAACAGCTTTTCGATTTACCAACTATCTAACGTACATTTACCTACAGTGAAAGAGGTTATCCTTTTGACTTTACTTAATGTACGCAGCTCTTATCACATGCATAATTTAACCAAAATAACTTATTTAATAAAAAAAAAAGGCCATTTCCAATGTCAACAATATTAAACAATCTTTGCTTATTCCTTCAGTTTGCTTTACTAAGGCATTAATCTCTAACAGAACAATTTTCCATCGATTAAATAATGTTTATTCACAACATCTAATTCTAATAATGAGCTACATTCGTGATTCATCATCAAAATGTTTGGGGAAAAACTTTGCAATATTAATTTTTCTTCAACTAATTTTTATTTTTGTTAACGTTAATTCACCATAATATATAGGCCATAAATACTTTTGCTGGAATAGCCTTAAGAACAAGCTGATTGAGGAATTTCGACCGTTAACTTAGTCTACAGTATCTTAACAGATGATGAGAACCTTGTGTTGTGCAGGATAGATAATATAAAACTTTCACTTGAAAGCATACAGTAATACTAAGATGCACATGCAATGCATTACTTCTGCTTAATTAGTTTTTATAATATTAGATAGAGAATAGATGGCATTAGTTATCTATACTCAGTGCAGACTAACCACTTCACGCACAGCCCTTCAATCTCTTCGCAGGGGTGCACAGGTTTCCTTACGATTTTCCTTCACGTAATAGTGTCGCATAAACTTACATATAATTTCGAAAATTTTAAAATACATTGATACGTGGCAGTATTTGAACCTGCACCCTCCAGATCGGAAGCAGCAGTCCACATCAATAATCCACCGACGCTTATTATGTAAATAAAATAATCATACTTATATAACAGTACAATTTATATTGGATATAAAAATGACTACGAGTGTCTTATTATTTAAAGGTCACCACTTCATCTATACAATTGCATAGATATGTAATTATTGTCAAAGTCGCAAAGTGAATCGTAGGTATCCATGTGTGATACGTATTTTATCAACTCGCAATCATTCACCTTCACAGACCAACCTGTCACAGATATTCTAATTACACCATATTACGTTGCGACAGATCGCGGCCTCTAATACTTATAATGAAACCAAACGTCGACAAACGCCAAAGTACCCGTCTTAAGATGATGAAAATTATACACCCAACTCATACGCACCTTATAATACAGATCTCCACTATACCACCAACTGTGTGAAATGTAATAGAAACAATTAAACATCGTATAGAAAAACGTTCTGTTGTTGGTCCCGGGCGGATGCAATTGCCTACATAAATTAATAAACAAATGTTTCTTAAACGCTCACGAGCATTTCCGAATACGTATCTGTGTTACTACTAAATATTAACATAGTCATAAGAGCTGCTTTATGTGGCCTAGTTCTGGAAATTGCTTTACGGTGATTGCCTCGCAAAAAGTTGACGATCTAATTTATTGATTTAGGAGACTCACGTTGAATAGCTTAATCATCTTATATTTTAAATCAGTGTACATAAAGATTTTATCTTCTCTCTCTTCAACCTATCGCAGTCTACAGCTGGACATAGTCTCCCCCATCTTGCAGTAATACCTAACATTGGTAATATGAAATCGAATGCACGTTTAGCACTTTATAAGTACCTAGGAGCGACAATGCCGTTTGCCGCAAATATGCCAATGAGTTCTATATTATGTATATATCCCATATACTAAGGCAACACCGTGAATGCATCTCAATCTATCGCAGTCCACTGTTGAAATAGTTCTCCCCCATCTTGCGCCAGATATCCATCCTCCGCTTTCCTCATCCAGCCTTCACCAGCAACCTTCGCAACTCACGTCCACCGGCTCGAGGCGTCCTACGCTGCGCTTGCGAAGACGCGGTCTTCGCTCCAGAACTCATCTGACAAGGCAATCGTCTTGCATATAACACCAGCCCACTACCACTTAACTTGCTGATCCGGCGGCTAGTCGTAACTTTAGTTCTCTACGATCTACATTTCTGATCCTATCCCTAAGAGAGATCACGATCATAGCTCGCTCCATTGCGCGTTGAGTGACTGAACTTGTGAACCCAATCCTAAAGCAGAGTCCATGTATATACATTACAATTAAAATTATTTAAAGTCTCAAAAAGTTCCATCTATCTAGTTTTTTATAAAAGACTACGAAATTACTATTTGTCAGTTGTCAAATCCTTTTAGCCATTAATTTTATCTTTATTCTAAATAATAAAATACACGTAAGAATTTTTACAACGGCGGCTAATGGATTTTTCCAAATAACTATAAAAAAATATAAAATTATCCATTTATATAACACCAGTAAAACTATTTTTCGTTCAGTAATTTAGCAATAATGAAAACGAGGTTCTTTATGACTAACCATTAACTAAAGAAGCACAACCTCACTAAAAAATACAAATCTTTATTATCAAGCTGCTGGAAATACGTGTACATTGAGAGTACAAAGACTTAGAAAGATAGGTGAGTGCATTTTCACTCGCTTTTTTCTCACAAACACATAAAGATAAGATGACGAGGTATAATTCATTTTTTATCGTCCATTCTAAAATGGCCTGTATTTATCGACATCGCGCAAGCTTATTCGAGCTTGTCTTGCAATTCCAAAGCATCTACGACCTTTATTTCGCTAAGACGTGTCCCAGTAAAATTTATACCACAATAATTTAAGTCCCCCACATAAATCTCTTGGAACTCAACCAACAATACTTAGCTCAATCCGAATGGCATTGCATGCGATAACTGAGGAACAACTCTTATTGAAGCTGCAGTGGTACTGCCATAAATCCATGCTTGTACTAGAAGACATTTTCGATTCGCAAATATCAGATGCTTTGTAATACCCCGCCGGTGTTGCTCGCATGTGCTAAGCTGACCTCATAGCGACTGCCCAAGTATCTTGAAAGAAAGTAAGCTTTGCTTTATAGCTTGTTATTTTTACGCAGTCGTAGTAATTGTTTCATATAAAACATTATCATACTGGATACATCTAATGCACTGAACACATGATTTAAGATGACATTATTCTGTAATCTAAATTACTACTTTGGTCCTTACATTCATTGCTGCTCAAGCCTGATCCAATACGTGTTGTTCCCAAAGATTATTTCTAAAAGGTAGAATGCGCTAAGAAAAGATTAAGTGAGCTGGAATTCAAATCTTGCACCTTCTTGTTACTATTGCACGTTTATATTTTAAACCATCCCTTACTATTTCTTCAAAGTAAAAATAAATAGCCGTTTGAGATCGTCGCACTTGCCTCTTAAAATTATATATAAATGCATTTGGTTCTTTATTCGGTATTAAAATACTCCTTAACCATTGTAAACTTGCCCTCTAATATTGCATATGAAAGCTCGTGAAACTTCACAATTGTCGATAATACTTGTTTAATCTATGCGTGCTCTTAGGAACAACATGATAAGTCGAACGATAAGCTAAACTTCGAAATGAATTACATTTACAAAAAGGTTTTATTAAAACATATTTAACGTATAAATTTATTTCATTATCTTTAACATCTTAATATATTTAATATTACAAATATTTTGTATGTTTGATTGATATATTATTATTATTATGATTCCTATATTCAAAGTCAGATGGCTTTTTAAGGATGAACCGTTATACGCAATGGTCAAAGTTGGGAGGCTTCAATCACGACAATAAAATTAACGCCTTAAAATAATTATTATAATGCCACGCATTCTTCACTCGAGCACCAGCTTTTATTGGCAAGAAAATTGGCGAAAGAGTGGCCTAAATAATCCAGTGTAGTAATTTATTGAATGGTCATTTCGGCCAAAGTTCTGTGACTAGTTACCTACCAAATCATCATCATCATTCATCATCAGCTCATTAAACGTCCCCACCGAGGGCACGAGCCTACCAGTATAGGGTGATTAGGCCTTCGTCCACGCGGGCCCAGTGCAGATTGGACGACTTTACACACAACCTTCGAATCTCTTCGCAGGCGTGCATGAAGTTTCCTCACGTTTTTCTTCACCGTAAGAGCGTCGGATAACTATCATATATTTTCGAAAATTCGAAAACACATTGGTACGTGCCGGGATTTGAACTCAGCCCTCCCGGTAGGATGGCGACAGTCCACACCATTGAGCCACCGACGCTCTAGTACATGCTTAAAAATATTCTATTAATTGATATCTAAAATCTGTATTGAATTGTCATAAAACGCACGAATGCTAACTCAGCGATCAATGTCCTTTAATTATTTATATCGCGTTACAAAGTTTTTAATCAGCACTCATGGACATCAGTTCGATTGAATCAACCCTTAATACAATACACAAGGAATTTCCACCAAAATATCTTTCTGAAACTAATAAAATTAACCACTACCATTGACGTTTCATACATACGCAAAGGTCAATCATGCAGTCACTATAAATAATTGTCTATTTCCTCAAACACCTATGAATTAATGACACACAACAAAATTCGAGCATTCCATATGCTGAATATTTAATATGTCGCAGCTATGCTTTCTCTAGTACACTCCATCCATTACTGCGATCTGTTATCTTCATCGGATGTCAATACATTATGAGCTGACTACAAAGGACCCAATCCATAAATCGTAGGACAGAACGTCATGTAAACAATGCACTGTGACTGTCTAAACAGATTATTGATCTTAAGCCTGAAGTAGTAAGTACTTGCAATTTGGTAGTATTATTGTAAGGAACTTCTTGTCATCGTAATCATCTTCTCGTAGGACCAATCCAACTTGTCACAGGTACAATTTAACAGATGATTAATAATATAATAATTAATAAATAAAATAAATATTCACACAGCACAACCTAGACCCAAGTTAAGCGTGAAGCCTTGTATTATGGGTACTACCCACTAAACAACGCATAAGCATACTTATTTTTTTGTAAATACATATATGTTATGCATAGAAAACACCCAGACCAATACAAACAGACATGTTCATGCACACAAATGTTCGTACTGCCCGGGGATCGAACCCGGAACCCTTGGCATTTCAGTCGACCTCTCGACCAAATGGGTCGTCGATAATGACTCCCTCATTTTACACGTATTGTTTTTTTTTGTATTTTCATTGTAATTGTCATTGCGATTACATTCATTATTAGGTCCATAGCATTAAATTAAAACCACTCAACTTATAAAATAAATCCGTGGGCAATACTCAGAGTAATGATACAATTTAATTCCAACATCATGCTTGGCGTCACCGCGGCGCGCCTTGCATTAATTATCGCATTTTAATTAATTATGAATTAATTTCAATTAATCATATCAAATAATTCCCAGTTGAGGTTGCCGATAATAAACGACCTTTTTATTTGATCGGTGCAATTCGTAATATTAATTGTTTATTTCGACCGACTGGATATTTTACGGGATTAGGGTTATTCAATCACTGTGCCTATTATGGAATGTAACAGTTGTGATTGGGTCAACAGATTACAGGGATGCTTTTAGTGGAGCTGAAAAATAACTTTCTACCTGTCATGCCTCTTTCTAACTCTTTGACCGCCAATGACGCCTTAAGGCGCCAGACACAATAGATTTTCTATTGTGTCTTTATTACCGGCGTTCAATGGGTTAATATGACTACTAAAATTAAGTTACCTGTGTCATATACGACATAGTATGTCATCGCGGGTAGTACGATAATACCTGTATCGTTGTGAGATAGTCCGTACATTCACCATTTTACATGGGACCAGACGTGTGGGTTAAGGAGCAATTTGTTCTTTTTTTCAATCGAACAATGCCGTGTGTGAAGGCATGTTAGTAGTATCTTATAAACTGACGGACCTACTACATGCATTATACAAGTATCATCATCAGGTCATTAGACGTCGCCACCGATGGCACGAGCCTACCCGAAAAGGATGTATAGGCCTTAGTCGTCCACGCGGGCAGTGCAGGTTGGCTGACTTCACGTAGAACCTTTGAATCTTTCATTGGTTTGATTCATTATCGCAGGGAAATTATGCAAAAATTATAGATACGTGATATGTTCACAAAACAACAGAAAAAAGTGTTCAGACCGCTTGTAGGGATCGCACACAAACACGTATTTCGAATGAGCGTATATTTGCCTAAGCAAAGAGATTACAACTGTATTCTCTTTGGCGGTTCGTTTTTGAGTCACGAGTAGCGTATCTACCGTTATATATATATATAATATCATGGGCGCAAGCGTGCGCAGGTTTCCTTTACCGTAATAGGAATACGAGTATATAGCAACAAAATATATTGTAACAGAAATTAAATAATTTCAATGATTCTGTAACTCTCCTCATAATTAATTTTCGTGTTATGTATTTCGACACTTTTGAAAGACTTCCTGAATCCCCTTTGGCAACTTTGATTCAATACCGCTCACTCGCCGCTTTCTATCTAATGAAAATTCAAAACAGATACTCGCATATCTGTTAAAAAGCGCCCGAAAGTTTCCGAGGCAACAAACCTTATCCTTCCTTGCCCGAATCTAAAACGAGAGTTCGATAAAGTCGTAACTCAATCTAACTCGCAAAGATTCGGAAGCTGATTACGGCCCGGGGCAGGCAAACATTAAACGCAATATGAAAGCAACAAGTTACCTAATAGAAGTCTTTTGTTAGAGTTTTCACATCGGAAACTTTATCATGGTCATATGGAAGTACTTCCAGGTATGTTCAAAGTATGCTTACGTAATGGTTCGATAATGATTATACTTAATTTTAAATTGTATCTCAGCATTAGTCACAATACATTAGGTTTAACCTTGTTAGTTAACTTTTGAAGTCGTTTAAAATTATGCCCAATTGACTAGTGTTAATACAAGCGTGCTGTCGTCCCGGTCAGCACTCATATTCAAGTAAGTAAGTATCGTTTGGTAACATGAAGTCGAATGCGCGATTTAGCTTTTTTAACGTATCCTAGGAGGTGTCAATGCCGCCGGTATAGAGTTGTATATAATTGTATATAGTCCCTGTGTAACTGAGGCAATACCCTGAATACATTTCTTCAACCTATAACAGTCCACGGCTGGATATATGTCTCCCTCATTTTGCGCCAGATATCCCGGTTCATCGCTTTTCTCATCCAGCCTCCACCAGCGACCTTTCGCAAGTCATCGGACCATCAAGCCGGAGGGCGTCCTACGCTTGCCAAGACACAGTCATAACTTAAGTTATGCATTATATGCCCTATATGTATGTTTTGATGGTGTAGCGGCCACCATATTTGGTTTAGGAGTTGTAAAAAGGCAACTACCGCAATGATCGGAAGTTAGACAGGTGACCGAAAAACATAATCTCTTTGTGTACGGTGGGTGCTACGGAAGGTACATTAAGCCGGTAGTGCTAGTTAATTCCGATCTGGATGGTTCAAATCCCGCCACGTACCAATGTATTTTCGAAATTATATGAACGTCAATCCGACGCTCTTACGGTGAAGTAAAACATCGTGAGGCAACCTAAGCAATGCGCACGCCTACGAAGAGATTCAAATTGTACGTGAAGTCGGCCAGTCTGCACTGGGCCCGCGTGACGACTAAGGCCTATACACCCAATACGGCCTCGTGCCTCTCTGTGGGACGTTTAGTGAGCTAATGATGAATTTAAACTTGCAAGATGACAATCGTGATGACTGGATGGCAGGCTGTTATGCCATCATGATTTAAAAAAAATGACTAACTTATTTCTGATAGATTAATTTGAGTATTAAATTGTAAATTTTAATGACGTTGTTAAAGTTTATTCAACAACAGAATAGGTAACACTTGAAAGTGATCATTCTTGTAAATAGAGACTGTTGGCCTATTACAAGTGTATTAATGTCGTTCCGATTTCAGAGATAAATAATAAACATTTCTAGACATGGCGATACGATGAAATGTAATAGAACGAAATGTGTAGCAGGAAATGACCTAGCCTGTATTGCAGTTCAATATTGCAATGGAATAACGTAACCTAAGATAAGCCGTTTTCCATTCCCTTCGTAACAAATCTTGATAAGTTAGGCTATTTCGACGGTGTCACGGAAAGTGATTAAGTAGCTTTTTATTGTTATTTTCTCAACTGTTCATTAAGGTAATTCATGTTATATCAAATTAACTTAGATATTATGGGTGACACTAAGTATTAGCCCATTGACCGCCAAGAATCCAGACACAATAGAAAATCTATTGTATGTGACGCTTTAAGGCGTCTGTAGCGATCAAAAGGTTGAAATAAAAATGCTTTTTATTTTATTTAGTATATTTTACTGAAAATTATTACAGGTATGGAGAGTTTTTTTCTAGACATTGAATTAAATATGATTTCTGTTTTGATTATTGTCCTCAAAAAACATTGATAATAAGAGAACTAATGATTTAACGTATAATTTGTCGAATTATATATCGAAGGCGATAACAAATAAGTTATAAATAAATCTAAGCAAGTCAAGTAAAATCTTTGTACAAGAAAATCTATCCGGGCTCAGTTATTTTTAACTTCTTCACAATGACAGGGTTGGTTACAAACAACAAATACTTTCGCATGTTTTCGATTGAAATATTAGTTGGGCGCTTTTACGCAACAGCCTTTTTGTTGCATAGCACAGTGTAACGATACATAATTGATATCGACGTCAGTCACTGGCGGTATTTTATCAATAATTAGCGTCTACAATTTATCAATTGCGATCGGATTGCCGAGGTAGACCGAGGAGTATCTCCAATCGACTAAGTTGCGCAAATTCGACGTTCTAGGGTTCTCTCGGATAATTAAATAACCTGGGGCTTACCGATATCTATTTAAACTGTTGTACTATGATATTACTTCGCGTTATGAGTATGAGCATCGGTGGCTCAATGGTGTGAACTGTTGCCTTCTGATCGGGAGGGCGCCGGTTTAAATCCCACCACATACCAATGTGTTTTCGAATTTCCGAAATAATGTGTAAGTTTATGCGACGCTTTTACGGTGAAGGAAAACATCGTGAGTCGTGAAGTGAAGTCGGTCAATCCGCACTGAGCCCGCCGTGGACGACTAAGGCCTATACACTCTTTACGGGTAGGCTCGTGCCTCACGGTGGGGACGTTATAATGATCCGTGAATTATAATAATTTATTTGAAATAAATACTAAATTAATAGTTCTACTGTCACATTAAAAATAAACGTAAATAATCCTATATGGAACCGTTCTGCTTTGCGGCAAAGGCGACCTTTGCCGGTATTTTTAAATGGAGCATTATTGCGACATTGAAACATTTCACTATTGCATTCATGCAACAGATTCAACTGCCTATTCCAAATGGGATTATGTGCTAGTGACATTATGCTTGACGTTTACTTCATAAATTTGCATACATTACAGTAACACGTGTTCTAGGTATGGAGCTGATACAGATAAGAATCTTTTGAATCATTGAACACAACTTGCTCAGGCAAAGCGATAAACAAAAGACTAGCTTTTTTAAATCCTAGAGATCTTAATCATTATTTTTACTTATTGTTTTATGTTAAAGTGTATATGTCAAGACGCTCACCTGATAGTATGTGATACGCCTGACCATGACAGAGCAGCATTGAAGGAGACCAACAAGTGATAGACAGTCATTATTCTCTGTCAATGCCGCACTGCGCCCGATACCAGAGACAATAGTTAGGTCTCTTATACTCGGTAATTTAATAGCTACAGTGCTCTCAACCCGAAACACAAAAGTGCAAAACACTCCTGTGTCACGGGACAATGACATGCACTGCGGTGGTACCTACCTAGACGACTCAGCATTGGGTATATCACCTTGTAAAGTAAATTATAAGCATGTTTACCTAACCATGCATATGAAAAATATTATTTTTAAATAGCTAGATCCAAAATAAGACACACAATTCTCAATTTTGAATAAGAACAAGGAAAAGTCATCACACAGTCAAATAATTTAATCTGCATTAACCCAATAGATAAAAATCATAAAATATTGCGGTTTTTACTGGGATTCTAAATCACGGGATTAAATAAACAAAAACATATATTTCGTGTTCCATTTTCATCAGTGTCAAATAGTGTGTCAATTGTGCAAATTTTGTCAAAAGCAAATGTCTGAATATTTGCTGCTGTCCATACAAAAAGCTGACTGAATTTTGACACACTTCTGTCCATGTTTTTTTATACCTATGGTCGAACCACTAAAAATTGAAGGTACCTGTGTACCAAATTTACAGTTGATACCGTAATGTCAAGTAAATTAGTGGAATAGGTGATAGACAAATATTTGCCATAGATAATGTCAACTCTATTTTTATTGTACGGTGAGGAAAGGCTATCTAAAAGGTTATCAAAAGACGTTGTGCCATCTATCGATATGACGTAAACCAAAATACAAGAAAAAGTTCTTGTATTTTATTTATGACACGTGACAAAAGCCTATATGTATTTGGATCAAGACTCAAATTTTGGGTTACTATGGTTTAATATTAAAATAACTTACAAGTATTTTGTTACCTTTTCGTGGCGTAAGGTTTGGTTCCATGTAAAATTTGACCCGAGAAATTGCTTGCTATGCTTCAATTGGAACTCTATCACGCTGCAGATATTTTATTAGATTAAAATATTCCCCTTGTGAAATTTTCGTTCAAGATTTTAATAGCCATAATCCACCATTTTGTTCTTGCCCTGATCAAGTACGTTCTAGAGGTAAAATTATTTGAAGGCATCACATGCAAAGGTTGTTTAAAAACGTTTAAAGCTGTATTTAATGATCTCTTCTTTTCCTTCAATGATCGATATTGACACTCGAAATTTTCGTATTTGTCCCCCATCGACAAAAACAAAAGTGTCACAAATTGCAACTAAGCCTACTCTACCCTTACTTATAATTCTGATATTCAATATATACTAATAAACATAAAAAAATAAATATTTATAATTGTTTAAAAATAATTAAATCCGTGACTTTAAGTCATCTATCTGCTCCCTAGAGATTTTTCGACTGTATAACATCATATACAAAAACAGAAGCATAACAGTTTTGAACTAACGACCCAACTTTTAACATAGATACAATAGCTATGCGCATAAAACGTTAAGCAACTACATCCCGCGTCATAAACTGTCATAATTCTCCGCTCGGTGCTGTGACCTAAACAAACCTAACGTGGACAATCAGAAACATTCACGTTGTTATCTGGTGTCTTTATGTTGCCGCCCAAACCTGTTCCGAGCTGAGATCAACAATGGCTGCGGGCAGTCCACCTCTTTATTACCACGTCGATGTGGCGCAAGTTATAAGGTGATAGCGGGCATGAGTAATCGAAATGATAAGAACTCATAGATATATCTCCACGCTGCACTATATTATATTTATTTATGTTCATAGTATTTTTTTTATTTGACCACTATTTTTATGATAAATACGAGATCGATAATTTTCAATACGATTTGCTTGCTTGCACACAGACATGTTCATGCACACAAATGTTTGTAAAGCCCAGAGATCGAACCCGAAATCCTCGGTGTAGTAGCCGACGTCTCGACTTAATGTTCGAGACGTCGTTGGGTCACCACATGTGTCGTTTATAGTTATTATAGTTTGTCTTATTAAAAATTGTCTTTATGAAAGACAAATGTTAAGGCATTTCAAAAATTAAAAACTAATAGATTTAAAGCTTACCTTTCATATTATATTCGGGTTAAATTGTACAAATAATTACATTAATTTAATTGTGAAGAACATAAATAAAAATAAAGGATCAAACTCAGCTGAGGATAAAAATGAATTTGCCTTATTTCACCACCTACATGAAACAATAATTATCATGAATGTTTTATCTAGAAGCTAGGACTATAGAGTTCTATTGGTCGCGATCAGTTTTGTTTATTCCAGGTCATCATCATCATGATTTCAGCTATGTACAAATGACCACTTTTGTGTTTTTATTTCAAAGTTCCTATAAAAGATGTAGGAGCGAAGCCAAGTTTTATACTGTAATGTGTTTATTTACTGCAAAATTGAACTTAGTTCTACATTTAAACATAGTGTGTAATAAAAAGGACAATAAATAATATACCATAGTAATAACAACAAGCTTCTAATTTGGACCAAACACTGTACAAGTCAGAAATATTTGGTAGTGCTTTTATGTCCTCACAAATGTCTTAAGCTTTAGTATCATAACGGGCGAAGAATGTTCGTGGGACACAACGTGAGGAATCAGTGTTCGTGTTAAGTTACATTTTTTACCCGTAGGAAAATTACGTATAATTTTAAAAGTTCATTTGAAATGGGGGTCAACTTTTGTTATATCTTGTGAAATATTACGTTCGTAATGTGTTGATTTCACACAAGAGTCTTAATAAACTTAAACTTAATTAAACTTAATAAGTAGGTTTTACCGGAAACGTGAAAAATTAAAGTACACTTTAATTACCAAAATTCAACAATTTGTTTGTTTTCACAGCACATGCATGTAATGCTCTATGATGTTTTATTCGAAAGATTATTTAATATTTCGTATCTAACTTTTCGTGTAAAATAACAAAAAGCTTTTATTTATTAACTACTAATATATTTGATAAAACAAAATGTATCTCTATGTTTAAAAACTAGAGATCCATTATAACGCTAGCGGTGTGTTTTAACACCCATAATCAATTATGTTTGTCAGCAGGGAGGTATCAGGTATCCCATTAAACATCAAAGGAATTGCACGGTCTTGCTTAGAAAATAAAGCATTGGAATTGTTAATATTTAAGCTTTCGCACTATCTATTAAAATTGACTTAGTTATACCGCAGCTGGCTAAACAAAAGCTTGCTTTAAATGTAGGTATAAGAAAATATAAACTATCTTACTATTTAAAATTGTAACTGTATTAAATTTTTCATAAATTTTTCTAATTTTCTTATGGTCAGCTATAGTGTAATTGATTTATTTAAAATTAATTTCATTCTGTCCTAATAAGATTAAAGTGATTTTCAAGATTTTAATATTGCGCAATAAATTTATATAATGATACTTTTTCTCTGTATTTATTAATTCAATTCATACGCTTAGTCTTAACAATCATACGACGAAATATCGTCAAACTCAATATATCCTGGTAAGTTTTTATGTCACAATGTTGGAATGCCACTCGGTGTCTTTGCCTGCGGCCAAATCCACTTGAGCGAATATACGTTGACAACCAACTAAATACAAGTCCACCACTGTATCATAACCTTGCATTAAAACTCCATGAAACTTCGCAACCGATTGCGTTATTAATATAATGCGTAATCTTGCCGCATAATCACTTGCATACGGACAAAATTATCGGTTACTTTGTGCAACCGTCAAACTGTACTGTAATTACATCTCTAGCTTTAACAGTACAAGCTCAGAGTACAATTGCAACCGCTGACATAGAATCTGTTATAACGATCAGTAGAAAATTAATTATTGTACTCATTAAATGTTTGTGCAACAGACGATGAGAACGCAAATTTGGGTCAATGATGTTCACAAGCTGTCAATATGGCTTCTTAATTTACCTTTGTTACAATTATTAGGTAATACACAAATAATAGACCAAGTACTATTGTTTGATAAATAAATATCCACTTCTATTCATACAGCGCCTACTTGTCCCAAACTAAGCGTTAGCCTGTAATATGGGTAAAATAATGCATAAAAACACGGAGGTACTTATATACTTTTTTTGTAAATAAACTTATAGGTATATATACATAGCAACACCTAATACAAACACATATGTTCATGTGCACAAATGTCTGAACTTCCCGCGCATCGAGGAATCCTACGTCTCAACCAATACACCATATACATAGGTCGTGAGGTAGAAAACTATTGCGAAACACTGTTATCCTTTTTAATGTTATGTTATTTTCAGTACTATATATAGTAACACAGCTGGCATTTTTTCATTAATTTTTAATTTAAATGCCAAATTTAAAAAAATAATAATACTTAACAAACTTGTATTACAAAAAATTATAGGATAAACATAAACCCTTACACATTAAAATAAATTGACAATGTTTCTAATAGCTTCTTACTTGAATTTTAACAATTTGATGTCATCAATTTATTAACATTAAAAAGGAATATTTATCAAAAGTTCATCATATTTTAAAGTTGTACCGTTACCTAAGGCTTTTGATTATTTTTGACCGTTTATGTTATTAAGTTACCCACAACATTATCAAATACGGCCTACACATTTGTATGGACGTAGGAGTATGAAATGGCAAGATTTGAAATGTCAGTGATGTCTAATCTACTAAATTACATTGCAAGATTTTGATCAAAGTTAAAGAGACACATTAAATTGAATTTATATGGAACTTAACATATTATTAATATCATTATTAGATTTAAAGAAAAATAAAATCAAACCAAATAATTTTATTGAAAGCATAACATATTTTTTATTATTTATTCAGTGTATAAGATTTAAGTACATCTGATGGTTTTAATAAATTTTCTATTGTAGAAGTAAGATGCCCTTATTTGTGATATATGATGTTGAATGAAAATAATCAGAGAATATCAAGAGCATATTTATGTCAGATGTTTTAAATAAACAACAAAATAATGAAGAGTTTTCTCTTACATTGTCTCATCCTCAATTCTCTATATCCAAAACCAATAATTAGCTTCGCTTGCGAATAATTTGCCTTACAATAAACGCTTGCGTTTGACGCCATCTGTCTTTAAAACTCCAACATTACCTGTAAATAGCTGTCGAAATTTCAGATTCCATAAAAATTCCCGTTGGTTCAACAATGAGTGGCATCTGGCATTACTAGCCGGAGGCATAGACGGTCTGCAATCATTCGACATTCTGAAGGAAGTAATTGGTCCACTAATGAGTGATGGCCTTAGGCGAGGCCCAGTTTACGCAACAGAAAATTATTGGTGTCACTCGAAACTCTGTTTTGGACACTCAAATTTTACGGTTAGTGTATAATTTGTGTACTAAGCCTTATGGTCTGTACTTTATTTAATTTTCGTCCCACGGTTTCTTTTAGCTTAATGATATCGTGACAAATTTCAATCTACATGATAAAGATGTTCAATTTTGTTGCAAATTGAATTTTAGTACGAACGTGCATGAAACTTGTATATTTTATTCATCATATATAACACAAACCGATACATACATCATGTACAATGAAAACGTTATATCATACCACATACACACGTAATAATTAAGACTCTACTTTTAAGAATACCGCTACGAAATGCTAGATCAATTTTATTAGTGTTTTATTTCACGAATACCTTACTGGTTTTGTATTTAGGCCTCTTAAAACAAGAATTGTGAAGGTTAAGATGAATTCAATATATCTTAGCTATTCAATTACGAAGGGGTCTATATACCCAACCCGGTAATCTCTTTCATTTTATATCAACTTAATCAACCTCCGCTACCGCTACTTCGTGAATGTTTATATTCTGCTACATCTAAGGTACCAAAAATATTCCGTAGCTAGTTTTTATAACCCTTAACATAACATAACGTAATAACGAGGGTAGTGTTACTACAAAGAAAAATATATCACGTAGTAAAATAACAAGCCAAGTATACTAAGGCACTAAGTATATTCTATTGCACCTTAAAATGTTACTGCTAAACAGCAGAAAACATAAGATTAAGACCAAAGTTTGCTCTTAAAAATTTCCAGCGATGTTTCAAAGAAATGTCTGATGTGAAATTGTTTATATATTGCACGTAAAACTGGCAACATTGTTTCGAAGCGCTGCGAGCGCTTTACAATTTTTTCCCATCTTTGTAACGGATATTATGTTGTTTAAGTATATGCAAGCTGCTTTAGTAACATGATTAAAAAGCTAACAAAATAAGATGATCTTTTACTCTCGTAGTAAAAACGTGAACCACTAATATGACGCCAACAATATAAACAGTGAATGTTATGATTTGGTCATCTCCTGCTTAAGTACAAAATAATGTTTAAACATGAAAGTGCCTAAATGACTAAACAACGTTCAGACTTCTCATTAAACGTTGCGGGTGTTCTTCAGTCATTTAATTGAATCGCCATCATCAGCGCATTAACTGACAAACAGGTATTTATAACCATCAATGCCATACTGCACCCGACATCTGAGACAACAGATGTTTGGTCTTCTATACCCTGTAATTTCACTAGCTACAGTGCCCTCATCTCGAAACACAGAAATGCAAAATACTTTTATTCAGTGCGGCGTGGTAGACTCGGCCACGTAGTTATAAAATTAATAATAAAATTTTGTCTTTAAAACACGAATCCTAAGTCCAAAGAACACGTAAAGTCACAAAGAGTAGGTAGCAACGATATTTTACTGTAGTGATAAAATATTTATGATACATCGCTAACTAGAACTATTTATGCAATCAGTAATGAAAGCTGGCAGTAGCTAAAGTTAATCATCGTTTAGCTTCCAATCGATTAATTGATTGTAAACTATGACTTCATAGCCAAGTCATCCATTTTGAAAGTAACAGATGGTAAACTTTGAATGGATTGCTAACTATGCTAAATTACTTAAGCAATCAGCGGCAAAATGACTAAAGCTTTTATGAGTTGCGTTATTATTAATATAATATCTTAATATTATTGTTTGTATTGATAATAATTTTACATTTATCATTCCGACTAGAAACAGTCCAAACCAGTGGTAGAATCAAATTTGACATTACCCTAAATTAAATAAAACATATTTTTGATTTTGATTGGCTTTAGATCTCTGCAGATACGGAGACGGTGGGTTGAAAACCACGTTGCGGATCCGCAAAGAAAACTAGAAAGTGAAAGTTCCTGATTACGATTTTCCCAGTTGGGTTAGAACATTTTAGGCTAAATCATCGCTTGGGTTACGGTCCAGTCTACCCATAGCAATGCTTTGTAAATATACCTGTGTCCAATTACAAGTACTGGTTATCTGATTGATGATAACGTTAACTTCTACTACTTTTACTACAACAGCTGTTAACTGGCCATTTAATAAAACATCGTAAGCGTTTATTTATCAGCGACATGTTTTAAACACTAGAGTAATTGTTTGCTTATTACTTGATTGCCGGACACCGATTTTCGTCTTTAGAGTCATTTGTTATTTTTGGTTATAGTTTGTGAGCTTAAGAGTGTATAAGTGTTTGCTACATTCTGTTTTTACTGTACGTGTACCGTACGCTTGACCTGTTGAGATTTTATTCCATGAGCTGAATGTCCAAATGTTTTCAAAGTAGCTTGTTGTAAAGTATTTGAAGTATCTTTGATGTGTACTTGTTTATATTACCTAATAAGTAAAAGATGCTCGGTAGAACGAGTCCAAACACAGATATAGTGTTACATAATAGGGTACGAATTAAATTCTTTCAGCTCTATGATCCGATCATATCATATTATTGTTTTATCATTACTATAGGTATACAGCTGGCAATTTTTATGATTTGGAAAATGATTAAATTAATTATATAGATTCAATTATAGTCACATAGGATGTCGTTATATAAGCGTGTTAAAAACTAAATGCACCTCTTGTTCTGTTTGTTATTTAGTATGATAAATTTTCTCAGAATATGATTGTGGACAGAATTTACTCAAGTAGTAACATTATCTGCAGAAACTGAGCCCTTTAGGGAATACGCAAAAGCATTCCTCTGGGAATGGTACTGAAAACTGCAGTGTGGAATTTCTTTGTTGATATCTTTAAAAATATTACTATATATATATTATATAGTAATATTTTTAAAGTTATCTATATTGCAGGAAAGAATAGTCTATGCGGATAAAATGAATTTTTTGTATCAAAAGCTAAATTGGGAAAATAATTTAATAGTATGTAACGGAACTTTAGTTATGAAACAAAAGATTGATTAATCTTTAGTAACTCATCAATATCACCAAATCATGTTGAAAGGTACTTAATCAAAAATCTTATAGCTTGATTCTTTAATTCTACTCTTATAATTTTATAAAATTTCTGTCCAATTATCGCGCTAAAATAGCGTTAAAATTTCACGTTTATTGGGCTCAACTTATTGTAGACTTGGGCCCATAAACTTATATAGTTATTGGAGCAAATTTGCTCCAGAATAAATTGCGAGACTCTTACTGGTCTCGGTGAAATTGCGATCATAGGAACGCCGATATTATTAGTTCAATGACAAATTTTTATTTTATGAACTAATAGTTTTATATTTTTATTAAACGATTTATTTAGAGCCAAGAAATTTTGGCCCCAATAAAATTTACGTATAAACTTGTACTCCAATATTGGAAGTATGTGATCAGATTTTTTGTAGGTTTATTTACTAATAATTTGTCCCGCTAGTGACCTAGTGATCGTGGTAGGCAGAATACTAAGATTAAAATGCCTCTTGAAGTCCCTCACTCTTTTTTTTCTATGTAATGTATCAATTGAAGACGATTGCTGTCTAGTGGTTAACAAGCCTTTTGGCTTGAGTTTCCAAATTAGATGTAACTCTCTGGCGACCTCTTACTCTTCCTAAACACAACGTCTTAGGCACGGTTGATATTTGGACACCAGGCGAGGCTATGGTACCCATCACCAATTAAACGGCAGAATATCGTGTAGAAACAATGTAATAGCCTAAATAATATTTTACAAATGGGCCATGAATTTGCTGCATTATCATAGCATTTAACAACAAATGTCAAACGTTATCACATTCTTTCAAGTTTACACACGATACGCGATACGATAAAGATTTCTGTTATAAAGCTACTGTGTGCGTGGTACGCACCGCGTGGTACCGACCAGCCAGTATATTTGCTATTTTAGTGAAATAGATTCACTCATGCGAGATTCGTTACGAAGTTTAATGATTTGTATAGTGGCGTAACGATAGTCTTTTGTTTATTTCACAAAATAAAAGTCGACAGTTTTGTTTTGCAAGGTCACGTTTGCCATAGATATAGTAAGCGTAGCGCGCTAATTCTAAATCTAGGATGTACACATACGTAGGCATTTTATGTTAATAAAACATTGAAATTACGACGTCTTATTATACCCTTTAACGCTACTCTCCACCGCAAAAAAATACATTTATTATATAAAAACTACTGTCTCGAATTCTGGTAGTAAAAAGGTTGCGATAATCACGCTTTAATGTTATATTACCCTAAGCAAAATTAAAAGTAGTCCAATTATATACTTAATTTCAATGTCGGTGGCAGTTTTTAGAGTAACGAATTTGTTTTTGCAAAAATATACCTTTATTTGAAAGTTTTACAAAAAGCTTTAAAACGTGTAAACTCGGCGAAAACACGACAGGGAGATTCCTACATCTAGGTTACATATATACGTCCATAACCGAAAATAATGAATGAAAGAAAGAAGAAAGAAAGAAAAAAAATTCTTTATTCAAACACACAGTTACTAAATTACCTTATGTACAATGGCCACTGGACGAGAAATTATCATAGATACTTTTGTATGCAATAAACTGAACGAATATTAGCCACAAGGTTCGCCTGTTTCAAGTCAAATTGGAACAAAATCGGGCGACCCATCTGGGTGTAATGGTCGAACGTGGTTACTAATATATGTTATATGTCTGTTTTGTCTGGTCTGGGTGTTTTTATGTAAATGTATGATTTCCAAAAAAAGAGTGTGTAAGTATGTTTATCCGTTTTTAGTATTCATATTACAGGTTAATGCTATAGTTCGGGCTAGATGGCGCTGTGTTAATGCAGTTGATATTTATTTTTTATTTAAATATTAATGATGATTGGTCTGCTTGTCTTCAGTTATGGATCAGTTTGATTCATCGGTATCTAGTATCTACTCTGCTAGAGTAAATATTGCTGTTTAACTATTATAATTTTATTGATTGTCATTAATCATTATTCGTATTCCGTACGTAATTCAAAGTTAAAATCTATTCAATTTTCTGTACAATAAGCACTGCAGATAGTGTAGGGGCTAGCGAGGAGTTCCGCGATCGTTTAACGTAGCTAATAACTAACGCAGTATTTTTATATTCTATTCTTAGTTCGCAGAGCCTTATTGTGTCCGCCTGTGGACATAGGTCTCCCCCATTTTATGCGGCGCAGATTTCCAGTCCTTCGATTTTCCTGTCCAATTGCTCCACCAGCTGACCTATAAATTATATAATTTATTATGTGGATGCTCGAGGACTGAGAGATTTGAGACTAAAAGCGAGTAAAGGTTGATAAAAGTTTATTGGCTTTAAATTTTATTCAAAGTCGACGTTTTCTTTGTTATTCGTTATAGAATTCAATAATAACTCTTGCCATTTTACAACACGTTTCTAAGAAGTTTTAATCTGTTATTTTTTTCCTTGTAAGTAAAATTGAAATGATTTCCTGATGTAATCGATAAGGGCAAATAATACAATTAAATCAATGTTAACATTAATTGGTACTTGGGGTGTGTACTTCAAGTCAGATATTTTTTTCTCAATAGTAACAAATGGCCCGCACTTCAGAGTTTCTGGAAGGATTTTCATCTGATTGTTCCGATGAGGCAGGATTTCTATTATTAAAATTTTGAGCGCGATTGACTGCTATCTCATATGATGAAAAGTGACGATGTAGCCTAAGGTATCACGCAAACGTCGAATAATAGGAACAAAAATCACGAGAAACCGCCGCTAATGTATCGAACGAAAACAATTTGTAAAGGTCTCAACTGCATATTGGGAATACGGAGTGATGGAAAACTACATAGCACGATGCGCATAGCAGTAGTGTGCGCGATTGTGGTGCCCTCAAGAAAGGAACACCGTACTGTCTTGCCCGAACTATCCATCTTTCGAGCGGTTGCAGGGACCTCTGGATGACAAATGTAAGGACGATTAAAGTGGCGCCAATATGGATGCGTTTATCATATTTTAATCTGTGTGATCGATATCGAGCTCGATAAGTAAGAAGGAGAAATAATTTGGCTGTGGTGATACTCGAACAGACATGTCGTTCCAAATTTTACTGATACATTAATATTGTTTAATAGTTGACTTTAGGCCCAAATAAATAGTTGAAGTACGTTGGTTGCTTGGCTTATTAACTAAGTATAAATTATATCTAATGCTTGTTTGGGTAACAAGATATAGACAGGTTAGGGTCCGTTTGTTTAAGTGCTTTTACTCAATATAGGCAAAATCAATTATTGGTTTATTTAATTTCTTGGAGTTCTATAACAGATTTTTTTTTTTATTGAGAACACAATGCGTCTGGTGCTGATATAAGACTTATGACTTGTGACCCTTACTCATCGAATTATGCATGTGTTTAGGAATACTGATTGGCATAGAATCTGTCAACACTGCGTGTGGTCCGTCTCCTCGAGAACTGCGTATTTAGTAAATACTTTAGTTTCATTCCTTCATTATTGAATTGCACAATATATTTCAACTCGAGTGTGGCATACAATAGTAAAATATAGGCAACGTTTCGCAGAAGTCGGAATCGCCCGTGGAGGGTTCCGCAGGCAGAGCAAGTACATAAATAAAGTTTATTTTTTATTTACTTGCGACCTCACTACAGCCGTTCTATGAAATAAATAGTGTGGTTCACTCTGTTTATTGACGATATAATGCTAACATATAGTGTCACACCAGAAATGCTCAAATATCTATATTATTTGTTGTTTAGATTTTCATGGTAATGTTATCATATATATTTTTGTGTACTTTTGTCTAATGCCATCATAGTTTAGAATTATAGGTGGGGGGGTGGTGGGGTTGGGGGGGCGACATGCGTTTTTTTTTGTACTTTTGGAATGTCTTTCTCGCGCAATCTTTATTCAATTTATGAAATAAAATATTAGGTGTTAACTCTCAACTTACTAATTTTTAAGAATTTACACATTGATACCCCACACGTGAAAAGAAAAAATTGAGTTCTCCGTTCTAATGTTAATTTGCGAACCCAAAATATATTATTTTTTCAAGTTTCTCATTTAAAACCTAATAGCGGTTGACGATTACATATACGTGCCGAAGTCTTGTAATTGGCATGTGTGCTTATAGTGTTGGGGAAAAGGTGGTTGTTGTTTCGGTAGGAACGTAACAGACAGACTGACTTGAAGATATCTGATAAGGTTCGGTATTTTTGCTCAGTTTGGCTACGGAACCTAAAAAATGGAGATGTAATACCTAGAACAAGTATCTTTTATATACGCAAATCGTCAGGCGGTCAGACTCGTTGTATTCCTGCTTTACTAACTGACATTTTTGAGCTCCCATTTCTCCAATTCCTACCCTTAGCTAGACACCTCTATCCGTCCATGTCGCTTAGGACTTACAAATCCTATGTCTTGTTGGATATTCTACATTCGGAACATGTAATCTATCTGATATCAGTGCGGTTCGGCAAGTCATCCTGGCCGCTCATTATCTTGCGCCGGAGCCTCGCACTTCGTTACCTTGGTTTTTTCGTTACTTTTTCGTTGCGGTCTGGAATGTGAATGCGATTCACATCTATAATAGCCAGTAAACATTGTCGGATCGCTCCTCTATATTATCGTATTGATTGATGACTTTGTGAAAGTAATGTATTATTAGTTATGAGTCTGATAATACTGTGTGGATTGTTTGCTGTTGATGTATATGTGTATAGATAACGGATTGGACGAATAGTGATGCACTTTTTTAACGTTATAAATCCTTTTGTGTACGGTGAAGCCTAAATGAAAGTAAGTTTTTAGTGATTTTTGTGTGAATCGTTGACAAATTTTTATTTATATTATTTATATAAGTAATGTGAAGGCACCAGAGAAAGCTCACTGCAAAATCGCAAGTATTATCATCGGTATTGTTTCGTTATGTTGAAGGTTCTAGGCTGTGCTAGCTAGTTTTTGTCGACACTACAAAAGCTTCCCTTTTTACTTCATAGAGTAGTCTTAAACCCACATTATGAGAAGTCATTGGTGCAGATTAGACATAGGATGAGGTCACAAAAAAATCAGTGTTCTTATAGTCAAGATATTTTCAAGACACCAGTTCATCGATTTCAGTCGAGTCGCGTTTCGCGTCTATATATAATTCCTCATATATCTAATGCAAGCTAGGGCGGAATTGTCTTGCTATAGTTATTAACTCTTTCCCCAGGCTAACATCTGATATCCGTATCGCGGTATCTTTGTGTACCGCTTACTAATGCCCTCCGATGCTTAGTATGGAAATCATGCGATTGGTGCGAAATATCCAGTGACGTAACATATCAGTCATTACTGATATTCCTGAGACGGTTTTCAAACTTGATACCGCGTCTGAATAGAGTCTTAAGATATTATGTTTGTAACCGATTTTATGTTATTTATCTGTATTTTTAATTAAAGATTTGAAATAAATTAGTTAAAAACTTTGCCGTGATATCTAATTCAGATTGTATTTATTATCCAGACAATAATCGTGTAACGTGTCGACAGTCTCTCGAAGGTTTAGTATTAATATATTTTATTGGACGTATCTCGATCTTATGTAGTTGTTCATGAAGTTTCTTTGATAAAATTGGTGCCCAGTGTTAACTTCGTGCTACCTAAGTTAATCTAGTGAAATTCAAGAGAGGATTACAATTGCTAGCCTCTCTATAAAGGGTCTGGATATGTCGTTCAATTGCCCGTTGTTCCGCGACGTCAACGCAGTTGTGAAAAATAAATCATGGTTAGCGTTTGTCCTGTCTTTCGAGAAGCCGTTGTATATCGAGATAACCTGCTCAATGAATGACTTGTTACTGTGCTGAACATCAATGTGTCTCAATACTTTTGTATGTAGTAGCTCAAATCGATTGTCACGTGTTATCGAATTCAATTTTTTTATCAGGTACTATATATTCAAAAATGTCGAAACTAAGCTCTAACATGTTGCTATCACCAAAAATGTTCAAGGCACTCAATATCCTATGAGTCACATTGTGAGTCTTTATTATTATATTTAGCTTCTCGTTATATAAGCTATAACATTAAGGTGACCCTATAAATATAGTAGATAATGTTCAATGGCTTGTGTACAAAAAAAATAGTCTAAATTTGAATTAGATATTGTTATTAAAAAATAATATATATTTTGTTTTCAAATCGTCAGTTTACATAGTTACATAGTTTACATAATTTTTTTCATTAAACACACAAGGCAGCATATATATGTGTGAACAGTACAATTGATGGTGGAGTTGGTAGAAACATTATCCGGTAATTTCACGAGATATTAAGATAAAAATCAGAAAAATCACAGACTGGCTTACTCATCCCATTCACATGACCTCGATGACTAATTTAATGTCTCGGCTCGTAATCCATATCTTTAATCACGACATTTTGACGTTTATGATTGCGGTTCAGAATTTACGCCTCCCTTGTCACCTTAGCCGTTTAATTTTCAACTAGCTGAATCATTATTAATCTTGGAAACTTTTACTTGTTTGCATAATGAAGTATTTTATGGGAATCCCGCATCTGAATCATTTTCTGACACACTTTATCGTTACAAAACTTCTAAAATGTTTAGGACGTGAAACATGAATTTCCTTTTGACCCGATTATCTTACTTTTATGAAACTAAAATTTGTTGATGTTTTGTTAGTGGCTATAAATTAATTTCTTCAGTTTTAGTCAGTCTACACTACACACCTTTTCAAATTATGTATTGGAAGATCCTTTTCTATCCCTTAAAGATCATACAAGAAGAGCGTTTTTAATTGAAACAGACTCAACAATAATTTTAAAACTTGTTGAATACATACAATTATGTTTTCAGTCAACTTTATATGTCATATAGGTATGTAGTACCACTCATAATTACTTACCGTCCACGTACAATATTTGTTTTACTCTCAACAACTCCATAAATAAATTAATAAACAACGTGTAAACGTTATAACTTTAGAACCGCAAGGTCCATGTTTGACGGAAGCAAATAAAACGTTCAGACGTTTAAAGTTTTAATTAAGGGTAGAGTAATTAGACACGGTCCATGATTATGTTAATTAATCCATGCATTAATTCTTCAAAACACTGCTATTGTTCGGTGTGCAGTAAAAATCGCGGAGCTTTCCACGTTGACATTGTGTGGAATGACAGGATTAAATAAAAATATATATGCTCAATGTGGAGCTGGCAATAGAAACGAAATAGGAAAGCTTACCAACCTATAGACCGAGACATAAAAACATTTTTAATGACACATATTCATATTAAAGCTGTAAACACTTTTTGTATAATTACACAATTTTAAAATTTAAGATTGATGTATCATACAATTATTATGTTTATAATTTGTTGACATTATCAGAAAAGAAATGAAGATTATGCATACAAAACTAACAATTGAGATTCATAAAAGCACAAAGCAATGGAACGAGCAAGACACGCTTGAAAGGGCCTGTTATTGAATTTCGCTTTGTACTTGGTTATTTTTGATCGTTTATGTGAAACATTAGTATTGCTTATTAGTGCTTTAAACCGGGGTTGATTAAAACAGCCCAGGAATTTCGAATAAATGCAACGCTAGTTTCGACAAAAGGTATGTTTTGATTGTGTATTGTTTTCATTAAGGTTTAATGTTCTGACGATTGTGTTTTGGTATTAGTGGTTAACTGAAACAGCCCGTAGAGTCTTCTGCTGGAGTTAAAACTCCTTTCCGGTAGTTAAGCCATTTGCTATAGTAATTCATCATCAGCTGATTAAACGTCCCCACCGAGGAGCAAGAGCCTACCCGTATAGGGTGATTGGGCCTTAGTCGTCCACGCGGGCCCAGTACGGATTGGATGAATTCCCACACAACCTTCGAATCTGTTCGCAGGCGTGCATGAAGGTTTCCTCACGATTTTTTCCTTCACCTTAAGGGCATCGGATAACGTACACATATTTTCGAAAAAACGAAAACACATTGGTACGTGTCGGGATTTGAACCTCAGCCCTTCCGGTGGGAAGGCGACAGTCCACACCATTGAGCCACCGACGCTCTAGTAATTACGATTGGCCATCTCCAGCCCGCTCGGATAGCGATAACAGACGTTTTACTAAGTGGTAGACTGAGTCGTCTAGGTAGGTCGCAGTACCAGATATCGTCCCATGAAATAAAAGAGATAAAAAAGTGACCGGGACTGCAACAGATTGAAGAGAGAAACTCAAAACAAGGTGCACCTTGTGAAATGATTTTCGTAAAAGGATTCGTCATGTTGTGACAATCAATTACTCACCAGTTGTGTACCCGAACTACATTAGTATCAATCAACGTCGAATTAATTAGATCAGATACGCCCACGACGCGTCCGAAACAGTTGTTGTGCGACGATTTAGGATCTGTCTCAACACAAACAGAGATTAGAGGCGGGTATGACCTTATCTACACATCCACTATACTGCCAGTTCATGGAAGCAATCGATTTTTTAATTGATGTCAGTCACTTAAGACAAGAGTTTCGGTTTCAAACTTTCTAAGTCCATTATTTTGTAATTATTGTTCTTATAGTATACTCAAATAATTTATGAACCTTTTTCCGAAATAAATTTGCTTTACCATTAATTCACTTATTCTGAACCGGTGGTAGAGTCACAAAAAATATCATAATAATAACAATTGACGATTCAATAGTATGTGTAACAGATTTATTTGA
>PQWD01001931.1:298794-355093 GCA_019425675.1 Leucinodes orbonalis
ATGTGTTTTCGTTTTTTCGAAAATATGTGTACGTTATCCGACGCCCTTAAGGTGAAGGAAAAAATCGTGAGGAAACCTTCATGCACGCCTGCGAACAGATTCGAAGGTTGTGTGGGAATTCATCCAATCCGTACTGGGCCCGCGTGAACTAAGGCCTAATCACCCTATACGGGTAGGCTCTTGCTCCTCGGTGGGGACGTTTAATGAGCTGATGACGAATTACTATAGCAAAATGCTTAACTACCGGAAAGGAGTTTTAACTCCAGCATAAGACTCTACGTGCTGTTTCAGTTAACCACTAATACCAAAACACAATCGTCAGAACATTAAACCTTAATGAAAACAATACACAATCAAAACATACCTTTTGTCGAAACCAGCGTTGCATTTATTCGAAATTCCTGGGCTGTTTTAATCAACCCCGGTTTAAAGCACTAATAAGCAATACTAATGTTTCACATAAACGATCAAAAATAACCAAGTACAAAGCGAAATTCAATAACAGGCCCTTTCAAGCGTGTCTTGCTCGTTCCATTGCTTTGTGCTTTTATGAATCTCAATTGTTAGTTTTATATGGATAATCTTCATTTCTTTTCTGATAATGTCAACAAATTATAAACATAATAATTGTATGATACATCAATCTTAAATTTGTGTAATTATATAAAAAGTGTTTACAGCTTTAATATGAATATGTGTCATTAAAAATGTTTTTATGTCTCGTCTATAGGTTGGTAAGCTTTCCTATTTCGTTTCTATTGCCAGCTCCACATTGAGCATATATATTTTTATTTAATCCTGTCATTCCACACAATGTCAACGTGGAAAGCTCCGCGATTTTTACTGCACACCGAACAATAGCAGTGTTTTGAAGAATTATGCATGGATTAATTAACATAATCATGGACCGTGTCTAATTACTCTACCCTTAATTAAAACTTTAAACGTCTGAACGTTTTATTTGCTTCCGTCAAACATGGACCTTGCGGTTCTAAAGTTATAACGTTTACACGTTGTTTATTAATTTATTTAGTTCGAACAAGCTTATGGAGTTGTTAAGAGTAAAACAAATATTGTACGTGGACGGTAAGTAATTATGAGTGGTACTACATACCTATATGACATATAAAGTTGACTGAAAACATAATTGTATGTATTCAACAAGTTTTAAAATTATTGTTGAGTCTGTTTCAATTAAAAACGCTCTTCTTGTATGATCTTTAAGGGATAGAAAAGGATCTTCCAATACATAATTTGAAAAGGTGTGTAGTGTAGACTGACTAAAACTGAAGAAATTAATTTATAGCCACTAACAAAACATCAACAAATTTTGTTTCATAAAGTAAGATAATCGGTCAAAGGAAATTCAGTTCACGTCCTAAACATTTTAGAAGTTTTTGTAACGATAAGTGTGTCAGAAAATGATTCATGCGGGATTCCCATAAATATTCATTATGCAACAAGTAAAAGTTTCCAAGATTAATAATGATTCAGCTAGTTGAAAATTAAACGGCTAAGGTGACAAGGGAAGCGTAAATTCTGAACCGCAATCATAAACGTCAAAATGTCGTGATTAAAGATATGGATTACGAGCCGAGACATTAAATTAGTCATCGAGGTCATGTGAATGGGATGAGTAAGCCAGTCTGTGATTTTTCTGATTTTTATCTTAATATCTCGTGAAATTACCGGGATAATGTTTCTACAACTCCCCTCAATTTGTATGTTCACACATATATATGCTGCCTTGTGTGTTTAATGAAAAAAATTATGTAAACTATGTAACTATGTAAACTGTCATTTTCAACAACACATTTTTTGTACACAAGCCATTGAACATTATCTACTATATTTATAGGGGTCTACTTATATGTTAAATGCTTATATTAACGAGAAGCATAAATATAAGCTATTATAAAGGTCACAATGTGACTCATAGGATTATTATGCTTGTACATTTTTGGTTTTAGCAACTCATTGTTAGGCTTAGTTTTCCACATTTTGAATATATGTACTCTGATAAAAAAAATGAATTTCGATACCGTGACAATCGATTTAGCGTACTACATACAAAAAGTATTTCGACACAGCGTGTTCGCGAGTACGTCATTCGATTGAGCGGTTTTCGATACAACGGCTTTTCGAAAGGGCGTACCACTTGATATTTTTTTCGCAACTGCGTGCGTCGCGACAACGGCATTTAAAACGACATATCAGACCCTATTTATAGATGGGTCTGATTTATCTCTTTGAAATTTCGTAGATTAATTGGTGACGAGTATGAGCACCAATTTTTCAAAGAAAATTTCAATGTACAGCTATATAAGTCGGATACGTCCAATAAAACATATTAGTATTAACTTCGGTTGTCGACACGTTACGAATTTTGTCTGTAAAATAATCACAGAAACTTGAATTTGATATCACGGCAAAGTTTTTATAATTTATTTCATCTTTAATTAAAATACAGATAAAATAACATAAAATCGGTTCACATAATAAATAAGCTCTATTCGACGCGGTCAAGTTGAAAACCGTCTCAGATAACGTAATGGACTGTATGTTACGTCACTTGATATTTCACCAATCGCATGTATTCTCATTATAATATCGGAGGCATTAGGTAGCGGGTACACAAAGATACCAGCGTATCGGATATCAGATGTTAGCTGTGGGACAGGTTAATAACCTATAGCAGCATTCCGCCCTAGCTGCTTTAATAATGGGAATTTATATAGAGCTGTAAACGCGATCGACTGAAATCGATGAAACTGGTCTTTGAAAATATTTTGATATAATAGCACTGATTTTTTTAACCTATCCTTTCTAATCTGCACCAATGACTTCTCATAAGTTGTGGGTTTAGACTACTCTGAAGTAAAAAGGAAGCTTTTGTGTATTGTCGACAAAAACTAGCTAGCACAGTATAGCCTTCACATTAAGAAACAATACGAGATAATTACTGCGATTTTGCAGTGAGCTTTTCTTGGTGCTTCAATACTTATAAAATAATATAAATAAAAATTGTCAACGATTAAAAATTTAATCTTAAAAACTTTACTTTCATTTATGGCTTCACCGTGAAAAGGTATATAAGTTAAAAAAGTGCATCACTTTTTGTCAATCCGTTTTCTTACAGATTAATCAACAGCAACATCGGTATTATCAGCTCTAGCTATATTAATTATTCCAAAGGTCTCATATAGATAATATAGAAGCGGATCGCTGTTTACTGGCTATTAGATGTGAATGCGATTCAATTCCAGACCGCGTCGGTAACGAAGTGCGAGGCTCCGTGCGGCAAATAATGAGCGGCCGGTGACTTGACGATACCGGCCTGATATCAGTAGATACTTGTTTCCGCATTTGTTAAAGGCTATCGTACATGGGACAATGATATGTGAGTGTGTCTTAGGCGTTAAGGGTTAGGGAACTTGGAGAAACTGGAGGCTCAAAATGGTAAGTTAGTAGAGAGGCATGAAACGATTTGGACCCGCTTTAACTATTTGTATTTAAAAGATACTTGTTTCTAGGTATTATTTCCATTTTTAGGGTTCCGTAGCCAAATGGCAAAATACGGAACCCTTATAGATTCTTCAAGTCAGTCTGTCTGTTCGTCCGTCCGAATACCACAACCCCTTTTCCCCAAAACTATAAGCACTACACTGTTCAAACTTGGTACGTATATGTATTCTGTCAACCGCTATTAGGTTTAAATAAGAAACTTGAAAAAAATAATATATTTTTGGGTTCGCTATACATTGAACTGAGACTCAATTTTTTATTTTTTCTTATTCACGTGTGGGGTATCAATGTGTAGATCTTAAAAAATGGTGTTGAGGTTTCAACTATATTTTTTTTTTAATTGAATAGTTTGCGCGAGAGACATTTCCAAAGTAAAAAAAATGTATGTCGCCCCCCCCCCTCTAATTTCTAAACTATGTGGTTGATAAAATAACAAAAATATATATGATGTACATTACCATGAAATCTAACAACAAAATTTAGTTTGAGCGATTTCTGGTGTGTAGTTATTTTTATACGTCATAAACGGTGAACCACTATTTTTCATATGAACGCTGTAGTAGGTTCCTAAGTAAATAAAAAATACTTTATTTTATGTTACTTGCTGCTGCGGAACCCTCCACGGGCGATTCCGACTCGCGCTTGGCCTATTTTTTATATTGTATGCCACACTGCGATTTTGAAATATTTGTAAGTTTCAATATGAGGATGAAACTAAGTATTTACTAAATAGCTGCTGTCTCGAGAGACGGACCAACGCAGTGTTGACAGATACTATGCCATCAGTATTCCTAAACACTGCTTAATTCTTGAGTAGGCATATCACAAGTCATCAGGTTATTTTAGCTACCAGTCGCTTTGTGTTCTCAATAAAAAAAAATCTGTTATCGAAACTCCAAGGAAATTTAAATAACCAATATTGATTTTGCCTTATTGAGTAAAAGCACTTAAACAACGCGCTGAACCTGTTCCTTATCTTGTTTCCAACAAGCTTTAGAAATAATTTATCATTGTAATCCGCTACCAAGTATTTCAACTTATTTCATTTGGGCCTAGTACTATTAACAAATATTAGTATCAGTAAAATTTGCGCTGTCTGTTGGTATATTCACAGCCAAATTTTTTCTCCTTCTTCTTATCGAGTCGAAATGGATTCACAAGTTAAATATGGTAACGCGACCAATATTGGGCCACTTTAATCGTCCTTTCATTTGTCATCCAGAGGTCCCTGAAACCGCTCGAAGATGGATAGTTCGGGCAAGACAGTAGGTGTTCCATTGTCTGAGGGGCACCACAGTCGCACCCATAACTGCTATTTTGATGGTGCTATGCAAGAGTTATTATTGAAATTTTAGCGAATAACAAAAACGTGACTGTGATTAAAATTTTAAAGCCAATAAAACTTACATCAACCTTTACTCGTATTTTAGTCTCAAATCTCTCAGTCCTCGAGATCACATAATGAAATTAATAATTTATAAGGTCGCTGGTGGAGGCTGGACGAGAAAATCGAAGGACTGGGATATCTGGCGCAAAATGGGGGAGACCTTTGTCCAGCAGTGGACTACAATAGGTTGAATAAAATTGAATATAAAATACTTGACGATATTATTAGCTAGGCTTAAACGATCGCGGAACGTCCTCGCTAGCCGCTACACTATTGAGTGCTTATTGTACGAGTAAATGAAATAGATTTTAACTTTGAATTACGTACGGAAATACTAATAATGATAATGACATATCAATAAATAATAATAGTTAAGCAATATTTACTTAGGTATGAGTTATATACTAGATACCGATGAATCAACTGATCCATAACTGAAGACAATCAGACCAATCATCATAATATTTTAAATAAAAATAAATATCAACTGACATTAACACAGCGCCATCTAGCCTAAACTAAGCATTAACCTGTAATATGAATACTAAACAACGGATAAACAGACTTACATACTTTTTTGTAAATTCATACATATTATACATATAAAACACCCAGACCAAGACAAACAGACATATACATATATAGTAACCGACGTTTCGACCATTACACCAGATGGGTCGTCGATTTTGTTCCAATTTTGACTGAAACAGGCGAACCTAGTGGCAAATATTAGTTCAGTTTATTTGCATAACAAGTATCTATGATAATTTTCTCGTCAGTGGCCATTGTACATAAGTCAGTTTAATTTAGTAACTGTCTCAAGTGGCCCCGTTGCAAAATGTCCTGTCCTTTCTAATTCGCACTGAGAATGCAGCTGTTATAAAACCGGTACTTTAGTTCAATTTAACGTACTAACGCGTATTCTCGTCTTGAGATACAACTTATTAGACTGATTAACATAGTGCGCTATCAATGCACAGCCCAAACTACTGGATGAATTAGGCTGCAATGTGACATCCGCTAAGAAAGAATTATGATATTTTATTTGCAAGGGATCGGTCCGCGTGGAAAACATTAGGGGAGGCCTTCGTTCAACAGTGGACATCTACGTTGTAATGATGATGATGATTTTTCATAATTAAATAAATCGATAATAAAAATGATTATTTTATTAAAATAAATGTAATATGATCTCTTTGACAGAAACAGTTTGTTCTATGTAGTCGTTTGATTTAATAGTATAACATCACAATGGAATACGATTTAAAGAAAATACACTATTCTCATTAAGGTTGACGAAGTTCTGTCTTTGCTTAGTCTTGAATTGGCTTTGGTCCCTGTTAATATTAAAACTACCAAACTGCATTAGGCCCAAAGTCCCAGTCGTGCAGCTTGCGAAAGCGTATGGTCTAGAGTAGCATGTGTTGCAGCCCGTAATTGATTAATGCTGATTATTGCATTTCAATAAAGGTAAACTTATATAGAAGTAAATAACCTGGTATAAATATTTTTTTAATTTATTATCTATAATAGTATAAGAGACAAAACATATTGAAATAATTCAGCTTTCCTTACTGTGTTATTTGTAAAGAGATCTTATCAATCTAAAATTTACTAACAAAATGTTAGAACCTTTTGATATCAACATGTTTCTCGCAACAGGTAGAAATAAATATTTGGTTTATGAGTTCTTTCTTCAACATAGACTTGACATTTTGATGAAGGTACTAATTTAATGTCGCTGGAACTATTTATTTTTGTTATATATTGGAAAATAAAGTGTGAGGCGTTTTAAGTATTTTTTTGACTGACGACTAATATATATTATAAATACTATAAAAATATTTATATTACTATATAAATATTTTATTGTGTACTTTATGCTTATTTAATTTAAGCATGAACTTTGATTACATTTTATTAAAATATAATTTAAAATATGTATTTCTAGCGAGTTTTCATTGCCTTTCCAGAGCTAAACAAAATCACAGGATAAGCATGGAATCAGAAATTTACGAAGATAATTGTAAATAAAAATTTTGATATCTCGATTTTTTAATAATTATATTATTAAATAAATGTACCAAGAGTTTATAACAGCAATCGGTTCAATTTCCTATTTTTTCACACTGCTACATTCTTTGAAACCCAAAAAAAATACAATTCTTATAGTCAGTAAAAATCTCTCTCTCCCAAACTTGAGTTTAATTTCTTTTTAATAGATCCCGCGCGGGCTTTATCGAATTCGGACGGAAACTGAAAATGAAACAATTATGCAAATGGGCAACAAAATAAAACTCATTTTATTAATAATCAAATAAAGAGAGTTCGCATTCGCAAATGAAATAAAATTTCGTAAATGGTGGCATTAATTGTGGACAGGGGGTGCCGCCTCCACTACGTCTGGTTTCTATCAAACAGAAGTTATCTCAAAGGGGCGAAGTTTTAATAAAATTCCGATTGCCTAAGGCTGTTGGAATACAGAAAGATTCTTATATGAATATCTTATAGTTAGAGTGGCAAGTCAGCTGAAGAAATCTTTTAGCTGAATGAACCCTTTGTGGGACTTTCAATATCCGCTTTTCAGTTCCGCACTTTACACAAAAGTATCAGATCTCATAAAATGAACTCTAAGTATCATGTATCTGTTTAACTAAGTCGTGTATAAAAGCTGAAATAATATAGGCAATTAAACTATGTATTGTACGTCTCTGTACTTATTTCAAGAATATTTTTTTCGATACTTTTTGCTGTGTCATAGTAATAGTTATGTGTGTAATATTTTGTATTGTAGCAAATTGTATTGTATAGTATAGTAGAAAAAGTATTGAGGGTTCTGTGCCTTTTTTTAATTGCCTTTCTAACTTTATAAAATGTGGTTTTGAAAAAAAGGTTTTGAATAGAAATAGAATGAGTACTTAATGCTTGCTTTTATTTAAATTATTGAATATTTTAAGACTAAAATACACAATCAGAAAATTAAAAAAAAAAATTATGTGTAATTATGTGCATTATAGAAATAAAAAATCTATGTATATCCTCGGCAAAAACTACATGACGGTACGCATGTATGTATACCATCTTGGATATGCACATATATGCAAGAATAAAGCTGGTTACAACCTATGAAAACGAAATGTTTCACGTGTATCTAACAATTAGTCAGATATATAAGTAAGTAAGTGATTTCATATGAAACTGCAGTACCTGTGGTTGCAACTGCAGATATTTCCAACGGGATGCCCAAAAGTGGTGCCAAGCACCGACGACCCATAACTTTTATGCCTTGAAATTCGTCGACCAGCAAAAACCCAACTGCATTCACCTGTCTACGCTAGTGATATCAATCATACTCTTGACTGAATTACTCTTAAAAATTCCAACGCAATATGTTTGATTCTAAAAGGAATTACATTTTTAAAACACTACGTACGAATCTGTTAGTATTGATATACTCGTAGCATTTTGGGCAAAATGAATGTACGTACTTTTAGTTAGTGTTATTATTATACATCTTTAGGGGAAGTAAGATATATTATAATGTGTTCTTGTGTGTCCAGTTTAACCTTAGATATTTAACAATTGCCTGTTTACCTACTACCAGTACTTTTAACAGCGACACCAAAGTGAAAGTACATTTTATTCAATGTAGGTTTACAAAAACACTTATGGACGTCACAATACAATAAAAAATACAATATAAAATATCGTTTACTCCAGTAGATACCAAGACCTACCTCGCTAAATTTTAACATAGAAGTATTTCTCTGGCTTATTGTTTGTCAACGGGTCGCCAGAGCCTCGTTCGCTGTTCAGCAGGTTACGTGCAGGTGATATTGTCTTGATATCCAACAGGAGTATTGTAGAACCCTTCAATCCAACTGCTCGTTTATATATTAACTTCCTTTAATTAAAATTATTTATATTATGGGTTCAGTCGCATAAATTCACAGGTAAGAATATATTTTTTGTTTCGACGGTTTGGTGACTTTGCTCTTCACAATATTTATTTCATCTGACCCTGTGGTTACTTTGAAGTTATTTTTATAATTTGGAAATACACGGTTACTTAAGTTCTTAACTGGGAAGGTATAGGCTGGTACTAGCAAACAACCTAATATTTTAATCTGACCTATTTCTCCCGACTTAGCAGTTACACTATTTTCTGTACGTGTTCTAGGCTGGAGGGCGAACCGCTGCCTTGTTGACCCAATTTGCAATCTGATTTGAACGAACAGGCAGATGTAGCTACATATAAAAAAAGACTATTTGGAAATTTACTTATTTCTCAGTTATTATTATAAAGCTATAGATCTTTTTGGTTAAACCTGCTTCTTTCTAGAAGTAGCTACATACAAGGATCTGCCTTATGATAAAATGTGTTGAAAAGTGAATTAATTTATTATTAATGCACACATTTATACATAGTTAGGAGCAATATGTACTGAAACAAAAGCACAAAGGTACTTAGTTATTCCAAATGGCATTTCTTCCAGCATCACGTATCCACATAAAAGTTTTCTAGGATAAGAGCAAAATGAAATATATATTTTGCAAGAAATGGCAAAAATCTTTTCGGTAAAGAAATGAAAAGAGGTAAGAAACGGTAAGGTACAGACCTTACCGTTACAACCCAGGTGAGCTAGGGCCTCATCATCATCAGATGGTGGATCATCTCACTTGCTAGTAATTCATAAAAGGACTAATTACATTTCTCGAAAGCGCTTTCAAGAAATGTAAATAAATCTACAGAAAGGTGGTAATTTTATCCAGACATTTGATTCCATTTTAGCAATCACGCCATAAAATATCTGCCAACTTTACTGTTTACGCGACGTAATTACCAAGTTTCCCGGACCAGATTGAACATCAAAGATCCTTAATTAAGCATTAGAAGGGCCATAAATACCTCTCGAAGTAACACTGAAATATTTACGTTAAGTAAACGTTACGTTTTAATTGAGCCTAACGAAATTTCTTATGGCCGCTTTGAACTTCAATATCTTGATAAGCGACGCGAGTAATTACAAATCTGTACACAACAAATAATAATTGTCGTGTGTAATTTTTCGATGAATTCGTTTTATTTGGTCGGGCTTAAAATGGTGTTAGTTAAGTAAAGTAAAGTAGTAGTAAAGAACACACTGATTATCAGAAAAAACAATTTGAAACAAGATTTTAGATAAAAAAATATTTGATAAATAGCTGCTTAATATTTTTAACGCAGGCTCTATTAACACCCAAAATGACAACAAACACAATTATCTCTTAACGTATTTACCTCACCTCTTTGATCTGCCGCACACATATCACGATTAGCCGTGTCGATCCCACCCTCTCTAATCTGCGACCGCACAAAAACTTAATTAACCAAAATATATACGGGTGTGTATAAACAAACAGCCGCCGCAAAGTCACTCCCTTCTCCCCTGGGACTTTATACGGTGATACTATTTCGTGTAATGACTCCAAAATGAGGAAACACATCCCCACAATATACGGGGCGTAGTGTAACAGCATTTTCCATAACTGGAAGTGAAAATTTGTATGGGAGTTTGGTTTCTTGGAAAAAGAAAACGTATTTTCAACAGTGCTGAGTAAGAACTAGTTCACGTGTTTCTCATAACTAGGCTGTATGGAAAAGCCTGTGCCCTGCAATGGGTTGTTATATGCTGATAATGATAATCACTAGTTTCTCACATAAAGCGTACACCCCAAATATATATTGAAAACCAGATTTTGCCCGTAGCTCGCATTAAATTCAGGGTAACACGCTTCCCCATTCCTGAAGAATGCAGAAGAAAACTCGGAACAGTGTATTATTTGAAAGCACTACTGTAAACTATATATACAGGTATCTTCCCATCGGTTTTTAGCTTCCTAGCTTAAATATTTTAGTATTATTTTTGAGAAATTCTACATTACTTAAAAAAATACATTGTATTGTTTCTCAGGTTTCTCATTTCCCAGATTCCATCATGATCGTAGGAACATTTCAGTGCTTTGCTGTTTGCAAAAAGATAATGAAAAATAAATTGCTGCTGATTCTTTATTCTGGATGAAGGAAAAACTTACTTTAAACTTGTTCTTTCATAATAATTTACAGGTGTGGTATCATTGAGGCTCATCCAGAAATGTATACTCCAGCTCCGTTATTCACGGTAGCTCCTTAATTCATACACGTCACGTTTCCGCGAGGCGTCGGGCCGTTCCCGCGAATCGAGTAATGCGAACGAAATGAACGCCGCTGAAGTATCGCTTCCATCTCTTCATATTAAGGATTTCTTATTCCCACCACTGGGTTTTATCGCTTGAGAGAAACAAACACGGCGGCTTTGTACTTTTTAAATTGCTGGTAATGCGTTTGCCGTCTTTTGTTTTTTCATTTTCAAGAATGCCGTGGAATTGTTGTACGTAAGTTTACATTTGGGCTGGATGGTTAATTAAACCGTTTTCACACCCCTCATTACTCTCACTAAAACCAACGCGCCGAATTATCAATTGCTACGATTTAACTGGCGAATATTAAAATTTCATCTCGTTTAAAAAGTGACACAGAACTAATAGGCCCGGTTATTCCGAGCCTCCATCTTAGGGGACTGTTGATTTAACAAAAGCAATTACTTGACGTCACTAACTTGTGCTGTGAGCGTGGCCGGGGGCGTTGTGACTATTCTTTAACATGACAGACGTTGGCCTGGATTAATTAGTCTCATTTGTTAGTAGGGGCGAGGCATCCGTACCTTGCAGTAGGTAGCGTGCGTACCCTTCTACATTGTGTTACATATTGAAGCTGCTATTATTATTGCAATTAATTTTCCAAAACCTGTAGTTTTAATATAGATGCAAAAAAGGTAACGATGTTGTTAGTGAAGTTGGCGGTGTCGCTTGGTGTCGGATTCCTATTTCTTTACCATGCATTCACTGCAGCTGCTTTCTGGGCCCTTTAAATTTTAATGTGTGTTTGCCTTCGACACACTAAGAAGAAGAAAATGAATTAAAACATTAAGATAATCGTACAGGGTTGCTCTTTTTGTTTAAAATTACTTCGGTGTTATACTTTCATTATTTGTAACTTTGATTAAATTTACTTAATTCCTTTAGGCCACGTGTGTTTTTACTTATAAAGTATCGCTTAATAACACTATATCTATAGGAGGCATACATATAAATTGACTGCTTTAGGCTACAAAATAACAAGGTGCCTCAATATTTTTAAGTAAAAAGTAATATTTATTACCGTTTCCTTCAGATTCCCTAATATATTCACACATTCACTACCAAAATATTAAAGGATCCTTGTATAGTTGTCAAAAATAGTTTCCAGTGCAAAGCCCGTATGCAGTCATTTGTTTATTGAATACTTCATTTATATATCTCTTATATGTATATAGAAATGTTTATGTTGAAATTTAATTATTGATTGAAAAGTTGAATTAAGCTTTTGTAACTTTGCACAATCTTGCCCTTTCATCTCGTTGGTTTCTTTGTTTATGAGGTTGTCTGGAATCGATCGCTTCAAGCTATAAGACCACCAAAATTGCATAAGTTTGTATTTTTTATGTGAGCAATAAAAATATATCTATATATCAACTTTTTATATCTTACGGAAACGTAAGTATGTACCACAAACATTCATATAATATATCTTTATCTATCGGTATCATGAATAAAAATACTCAAGGCTTCATCGTCTTTACCTTCAAAAGAAACGTTGAACATGCAATTATTGTTTATGAAGCGAAACTCAAATTAAGCCTTGTAATAACAGCTCTCATTAGGAGACGAGACTGCGATTTAGACGGCGGTTAAATCTAATGCAAACTCGTAACGATGCGGGCGTAGACTTAGCATGTTTGAATGCAGTGCAAATGTTTTGAGATAATTATTATGGTGTTGATTAAACCATGTTTTCGGGGCTTTTCCGTCTTTTATTTGTATTAATGATAACATTTCCATAATTTTAGTTTGATGTGGACATAAAATGTAATATTTTAGACTCCATATTAAAGAATCGAACACAAGATAATATTTTCAGTGCTTGACCTGCTGGTGCACCCTAATGGGTTCTCGTAAGATTACTAGACTCATATAGCAGGTTACTCTAACACCGGATAGCGGACTGAGGGTTGTTTACTATTTTGCATCGCACGTCAATTCATGGCAGTACTATATATCGAGGAAAGATAAATATCTATCTAGATTCACACAACACTATTCGACCAAGAAGCAAAAAAATATTAATTGGTGAACCTAGTAAAGGAAGTAAGGAAAACAAATATTATACATTTTGTAAAGTTTCAAAGTACAACATATTTTTTTGAATTCTTAACGCAAATACGCGGGCAAACACCAATTCAAAGACCTGCAAACATTGTAAACTCGATATGTCCAATAAAAAAAGCTGTACAAACATTTGGATTGGCCCTAAACAAATATTTCAAGTTAATACCGTCGAGTACACAATTTCGGAAAAAAATACCTTTCCCTTCAATAACGATGAAGAATATACACATTTTAAAATAATATAACAATTTTCCCTCGCATATGAAAAATTCCTGAAGTGTTATGGCGTGCCATATAAATTATGTGACCCGAAGGCGGTAGGGGTGTATTCGAGTCGTAATTCCATTTTCATTGAGACAAAATATTCATATAAGGGGAATATTACAGCTTGCGAGCGTGCCTTATAGAGGGCAACACTGAACTAGTGAAATTTCCAATTCAATTACTCGAGGAAATCGTTTCAATGAGTTATGTGGCCGCTCGTTTTAAAGAATGGTGTTCGTTTTTTACGCAGCCTCGTTTGAGGCTATTACTTTCAACGTGTTAATATTTTATTATTTTAATGGCTTTGGTTAACTAACTTGTACTTAGCATTCACTTCAAGTTGTTAGTTTGATTGCAAGTAGCTATAGTTTAGTAAAGGGGAGTTTTGTATGACCGTTGTTAAATATACTTATAATCAGCTTTATACGTCCCCACCAAGGGGCTTGAGCCTATCCGTAAAGTGTGTTTATAGTAACGGGTGTATGTAGCCTTAGTCGTCCATGCAGGACCAGTGCGAATTTGCCGACTTCACGCACAAACTTTGAATTTGCGGACTTCACGCACAGACTTCGAATTTCTTCATAGCGTGCGCATATTCATCACGAAACGTACATAATATGATTTCGAAAATTCGAAAAAAACATGAAGATTTAACAGAGAATACAGCGACTACTTTGTATTTTAATGGATGAATGGAATTTTAATGTAATTTCATAAACATGTAAGTACACATTTTAACCTGGTGTTTAAGTGGCTTTTACAGTGTTTTTATATAAAGCATTACTGACATATTTCTTCTGTCATTTTGATTTAATATAAGTTTCTAAATACCAATATTTTTTTACATAAGCACAAATATGATTTGAAATAAAAAAATCTGCTCTGTGATACATGACAATGTCAAGCAACTAAGTAATTTGTACCAAACCTCTACAAAAACAAATAAGATCTTATAGCCATAAACATGCCAGCATAACATAAAAAATTGGCCAAGCGCAAGTTGGACTCGCACGTGTAGCGTTCCGCAGCAGCAAGTAACATAAAATAAAGTTATTTTTAATTTACTTAGGCATCTACTAAAGTTTTAATATACAAAAATAGTGGTTCACCGTTTATGACGTATAAAAAAAACTACGCACCAGAAATCGTTGAAACTAAATTTCGTTGTTAGATTTTATGGTCATGTACATCATATATTTTTTCGATTTTATTATCCCATATTTTTTAAATTAGAGGGGGGGGGGTCACTTTTTTCAAATTTGGAAGTGTCTCTCGCGCAAAGTATTCAGTTTATAAAAAAATGATATTAGAAACTTCAATAGCATTTTTAAGATCTACACATTGATACCCCACACGTGGGGGTACGATGAAAAACATTTTTGTGTTTCAGTTCAATGTATGGGGAACCCCAAAATATTGTTTTTTTCAAGTTTCTTATTAAAACCTAATAGCGGTTCACAGAATACATATACTAACAAAGTTTGAATAGTGTAGTGCTTATAGTTTCGGAGAAAAAAGGGGTTGTGTTATTCGGACCGACAGACAGACAGACAGACTTCACGAATCTATAAGGGTTCCGTTTTTTGCCATTTGACTACGGAACCCTAAAAACCGCATTAAGGCCACCTTCTTGCATAACGCATTAGCTATAGAGCCGACGAAATGCTATAATTTAACTCGACAATAGACACTTTCTGTCGAAATTTTCACTATGCGATTTAACGGCTATTTCGTAACAGCAAACTAATGACTTATCTTCGTAAAATTATCAAACATTGTCATGAATGCATCTTAAATGCATTTCTATGCCCTCTGTTGAAATGTTCATGATTGGTATTGTTATTGCAATTAGGTGACCCGCGTACTCTTACTTTATAAATAAAATAAATAAATGAATAGCTACTGACATACACACGACGTCATCTAGTCCCAGACTAAGCATTTAGCCTGTAATATTGGTACTAACACGAATAAACATACTTTTACTTTTTGTAATTACATACATAATACATAGAAAACACCCAGACCAATAGAAACAGACATATTCATGGACACGATTTTTTGTACTGCCCAGGGAGGAACCCTTGGTTTAGTAGCCGACGATTCGAACATTACACCACATGGAACATCAAAAGTTTTTGCGTTTAATGTCAGTAAGTTACTCTGTAACAAAGTTGTTTGTTTCATAATAGCAAAGTAAAAATTAAAATTTTGAATACATTCTTTTTGTCAACCCTTAAGATAAACTTGCTTAAATTCCAAGTTATGATTACATGATCAGTAATATCGTTGCAGCTCAGTATTTTTGTCAAATATTACCAAATAATCAATACCGTTGAACGCGTCAATTACGGTTGTAACATCACAAATTGCCGCCTCACAATAGAATAGTGGACTCCAACGAACAAATGAAATGAATTTTTGATTCAAATCGATTGTGCTGTGCAGGGCTTATGCCTACCAACTATTAGGTTACGTAACTGCTCGTCACCCAAGATGGGTTGAGTATTTTTGCTTTATATATTTGTGTATTTTTACTGTAATCTAAATTTATTTCAAATCTATTCATCATCATCTGCTCATTAAACGTCCCCACCAAGGGGGCCTACCCGTATAGGGTGATCAGGCCTTAGTCGCCCACGCGGGCCCAGTGCGGGTTCACGCACAACCTTTGAATCTCTTCGCAGCCGGGCGCCAGTTTGCTCCCGATGTTTTTCTCCACCGTAAATGCGTCGGATAAAGAACATACAATTTCGAAAATTTGAAAACACACTGGTACGTGGCGGGATTTTAACCAAATCCTTTTATTACATCTTAATAACTTAAAACATTTAATTAAATTGGAGTCAAACTAAAACTGAAAAGAATCTCTGAGAAGACATAGTTATGTACTATGTCTTCTCAGAGATACTTATACATTTCTGATACACACATTTGTTGCAGGTATAATTCTTTATAGTTATCTTAGACACGGAGTAAAACAATGAAAAGTACACACGTAATGGTTTTTTGTACGTAATATTATGTGCATATTTTATTAAAAATTTTATAAATAAACGTATACACCACTTTTGGTGAATTAGATACTCACGTATATTTTTTAAAAAGATGCGTTAGTATTATATATACTAAGTAAACCAAAAGCTACTACGAGTAAAATTAAAAAAAATGTCTAAGAGAATTTACATATAGTTAACAGGTTATTAAGTACTACAGATGCTAGATCTATTCTATATCGTATACCATGATTTCTGATAGTGAAGGATTTATGGCATTTATTACTGACTTACCCTTATGCATAAACCAGATGCTTTAAACGAATAACTCATGGATATCCTTCACATGAATTTATGTCCTACCAACGGTTATTGCGCAACTAGTTATGGTGTGAGCGAGTGAAATTCATAACGCGACCCATTTAAAATCACTTTATTGCTTGAAGCCGGCAGATAGGGACCGTAAATCCTCCGCGAACGGTGCGCATAAATACCACCGGTGAGTTTTGTATCTGTGGCAAGTCATCCGCGGGCGAAGCGTGCGCGATAGATTTAATTCTTATTCAGAATTATCGAAAGAATTCCTTTGGGTTTTTGACACGCGAACGTAGCTCACGAATGCTATCAATGGCACGATTAAGGCGCTATTTTAAAGAGACACCCTAAGAATACGTGTCATATGGAATCTCAAGCTCTCTCTCTTTCTGAAGGTGCAATATGTCATTTGTTTTGCATCATTTGTTTTAAAAAGCTATGTTTTTGTTTGTTTACGTAACAAGCACATTACTTATTAACTACTTGAAAATAAGGCGTTTATTTCCAATTGTTTTCAGGTGGTTCATATAAGTAATGTACGTTTAATACCTTGCTTCATCTTTAACAATAAAGTTAAAATAATGTTAAAAGCAAAAAGGCATAGTTTTTTGCTAAACGTTAAAAATGTACAGTAATAAACCAAGCCCGAGTTAAAATATAAGAAGAAGTAATTTTTCACAAGGCGATTTAAGTAAACAAAAGCTTAAACTTTTGGGCACTCTTATTATTAAATCCTCACCAAATTATAAGCAAAGTGGTACGCGCATTTTTTTATAAAAATAAATCAAAAACACGCAACGCCGTACCAATATTGATAAGTTGAATCAATATTCCCACCATCATGGGCTTGGCATCCTTTTTTCACAGCTAAAGCTTAAGCCTGCAAATATTCTTACAGATCTCTTTGTATTTTATGCCGATACCCGAGTCAAGCCAATTCATGCTTCACCGTTCTAACAATAAGAGTGAATTTTATTAATGTTTACAAAAATAAAAAAGTTGAATATTGTTAAGCTAATAAAACAGTTTCTTGCAAACAAAGGAGTTATCGGATCCACGCTTTAGACGACCCTTGAACGAAAATTAAGGAAATTATTACAACATCGACTGACCGGGCTGGTTGTGTCAAACTCGCAACAATGTATGAAAAATGGTGTTGTTGTGGCAACAATTCTTTATTTATTCAGTTGCACGGCCTTTAAAAATACCAGAATCAACTAAAATCACTATTTTGAGTACCTATTGAACTGCAATAGATAATTACTATAAAACTGCTAACAAATCAAAATAAGGTCTAGTTAATGTAATTTAATTTGTTAAGAACATACATTTTTATAATATCTACTTCGAACTAAATTGAAGTCAAGCGGAAATGAGCAGTTATTATTGTGTCGTGGTAATGTTTTGATATTCTGTGTTGCATGATGATAAGATTAGTACTAAGATTATTGTAACAGTTATAATCTTTAGCGAATGTAGTTCACGGTAAACTTAGTAAAACTTATGCTGTACTTCAGAATCATATAAACTATATGCTTAAATGGAATGGTAATAAATAAAAACCATATTAAAAATGTAATAAAACCGTAACTATCTAAGCATCAATGAAAATATTACATTTGAACGAATAAAAAGGCTTTTATCTACAACCCTTTCCCATTCAATTAGAACCATACTTACGCCAGAGTTAAAAAACGTACAACAGAACCCTCTATATCGGCAACTTAAATTCGCATCGTACTTTGAACTAAGTGTAAAGGTAGGGTCATAGTGATCGCTGATAAAAGTTGTTTCGTTTCCTCAATAAAGGTAGCACTACTTGCAGTTTTACAGTTGTTCACAGTATAAGGTTCTTTACGTCCACTGATGGACAAAGATTCCCCCCATGACTGAGCACTCAATAGTAGGACCATAAATCATCGCAGTATTCCAGTGTATGGCGGCGGGTCAGCAAATCCTCGTTAGTTATTTGAAAGTATGTGCATTACATAATTTTGATATGAAGCGATGTTATTTCACAAGTTCAAATTCACTCAACGCGCAATGAAGCGAGCTATATTTGGAGTCTCTCTTAGGGATAAGATCAGAAATGATATTTTGATCCGTAAAAGAACTAAAGATACCGACATAGTCCGCCGTATCAGCATGTTGAAGTGGCAGTGGGCTGGTCACGTATGTTGCAGAACCGATGGTCTTTGGAGCAGACGAGTTCTGGAGTGGAGAACGCGTCTCGGCAAGTGTAGCGTAGGACGCCCTCCGGCCCTATGGACCAACGACTTGTGAAAGGTCGCTGGTGGAGGCTGGATGAGGAAAACGGAGAACCGGGATATCTGGCGCAAAATGGGGGAGACCTATGTTCAGCAGTGGACTGCGATAGGTTGAAGAGAGAGAGAGATGTTATTTAGCTGTAGCTCGCACGTACTATTAATGTAAAAGTGGGGATGTTATCCATTACCAGCGTCGACATCCCTATAGGGATTCAAACTATCTAAGTGTTTTTGCACTAGTGCAAAAACACTTAGATTGTATTTTTCCGCTCACACTAAGACTATCCCGACAGTCGGTAGGATGCATACTCACGAACCTTCCCTCGAAATACAGTACCAATTAAAGTTGACACCTAACGCTTGTCTTGCACATAGAGGGCCAGTTGTTGTTCGTTCACAATACAATTTAGATTGTCTGTAATACTACACACAGAAATATCGCCTTTAAAGCAGAATACGAACTTCGTGTTAATTTTCATTTTATTGAAATATCACTATTCATATACGTCAATAACGTCAATGAATACACGACGTATATACAGAACAATATTGCTCATTCTAAGTCTTAATTTTATTTTATGTGATTATATGTTGTTATTTTAAGAAGCTAGTAAATTCAAACAATGATTATTGTAAATGAATAAGAGAAATAGATCGAAAAGTGGGTTTATTATAATTTATTTTTATGTTACTTACCCAATAACCTCATATATAAAAAATCAATGGTAAATCTGGAGTTTAAAAATCCTCCTAAATTTTTAAAGATGCTAAGAGAGTATTATGGAAACTCTTCATTGATTAACTGATACCTCAGCAAGAGGAATATTAGTTTCCTACTCCAACAAAGCTACTTTTTATCACAGCAAACAATGCGACAAAGGAACAATATAACTGAAGCCATAATTGACATCAAAGTGCTGAGTCTGTAGCAACTCAAAGGCGAAGTTAATAGGTTTTCTTATATTATTGAGTAAACAGTTTACCTCTTAACACTTTTCGTGAAACCCAACGAGGGAGAAAAACAAAATGAGGGAGACGGCGAAAACCTAACCTTGTAGTAAGTCTAAATATTTCTCTCGAGGTTTTATCTAACATTCTAACCTATTTAAAGGGTATTTTGGTCATAACATCCAAAACAGTGCATTTTTTATTTCTATCTGACTACTGTTCGCAGAAGACCTTTACAGCTTCACCAGACAAGTGGTGATTGCAAATTTTAGCGTCGTATTTATTCGTACATAATTTTCTCAAGGGTGTCCTTAAATTGGATCCTAGAATACCTAGTACCTACCTAGACGACTCAGTAACTGGTCTACCCCCTAGTAAAATCATCAGCGTATAACGGCTTCCCATGATGATGATTATGACGTCAGCAAATATCAAATAAAGAACATGCAGACTCAACATCTTTAAGTCACATGTCAGACACTGAGCTGTGATACACAAATGGTTTCTCGCTCTTCAACCTATTGCAATCCACTGCTAGACATTGGTGTACCCAATTTTGCGTCAGGTACCTTATTATAGAACTTACAAATTAAGAACGAAGATCATTATTTTGTAACACTCACGAAGATGCCTGGTTCCTCAATTTAGCCCAAAAACGGGCTAATAGGCATAATTGCGATGAGCAGTCCGGTACAACGGACCTTCAATTTGCGTGCCATAAGTGCAGACGTCAGTGTCGTTCTAGAATCGGCTGACTTAGTCACGAGCAGCGTTGCTCTCTCCGAATAGGCGCTGCTTCAATCATCTGACAGAATGTATAAGGCCTGATGGTGATTTCCAAATGGTTTACTATAGTATAATAAAGGCAAAAGAAACTACTTACTATCTTATTGTAAAAAATTAAGCATTAAGCTCTGCTTGTTATGCTTTTTCGTTAAAATGTAAGACCTCAAAGTTTAATTAAAATAAACCTAAAGAAGCCGAAATAATGTTACTGTGGGAATACCGACGCGTTTTTAATTCAGTATTCTTAGAAATAATGCCGCAACCAAACCCTTGTCTCACGCAAAAATACTTTTATCAGTACCACGGACACTAGCCTTAATGGTATGAGCTGTATAAATCTAAATGAACTCAACCACCCCTGGGGTGGTATGGCGTGTCGTAAAGAATGCTTTCGTGCAAAGTGGATTTGTGAAAGTTTTCGCTTGAAATAATATTTGAATTTGTAATTCTGACGTCGCAGTGTATTGTAGAAGATGAATGTTGTCTGGCTTTATGTGTTGTGAGGGGAGAAATTGATAAGCGTTGTAATAGTGGAAATGTTGGTAGACTGGCGAAAAGTAAATTTTCAGCAAGGTAAAACTGGATTTGTGTTGGATTTCAGGCATTTTATTACGACTCGCTAATAATAACTACTAATTGTACAATCTCTAGCCGCATTTAAATGATATTCTTAATTTTCATGAATTAATAAATATCCCCTAGCCTAATTCAAGCAGAACCAGTATAATGGATAATTAAGAACCGTTGAACATATTTGTATACTTTTTTTAATTACATATATATTATACATACACACACCCAAACTGAAACAGACGTCATGTTCATGCACACAAATGTTTGTACTGCCCGGGATCGAACCCGAAATCCTTGGCAGTAGCCGACGTCTCAACCATTACACCAACTCAGTCGTCAGAGTTCATAATATAAGTAACTACTTTTTTTCATCGCGGGTAACATTTATCTAATTATTTTAGGAATTCAAAGTGGCAGTGGAATAAATGACGATAATTGTATAATGTTTATGACCTTAAATGTATAATATGCTGTGAAAGAACTTACCACCCAAATATAATCCACATAAGATTAAGGCATTATTAATTTAATCCTTAACTTAATTTCTCAATAACTAAATCATTCTTGGGAAACTTATAGAAGTTTAATATAAGTTACGAATAGAAGTCCCTCATCAGTAAATATTCTAAAATATTATTCAAAACTAAATTAGACCCTTCATGTCAAGCGCATAAGCGATACTAATTAAAAGTTTAAAATAAAGTAACCTTTTAATAACTTGTAAACGTGAGCTGCCTTTCAGAATATTTTGGAGCTTCTATTTTCTTTATTAACTTAATTGGAAAGAAACTCTTAGATACAAGTCTATTAACTTAGTCCCCTATTTAGGGCAACGACATGAGACTAATTTCTACTACTAAAGGTAAGGAATATAATGAGTTTGCGTAACACAATTTTAATACCCCTGAGAATTTTTGGGATTGTTCGAGCAAATTTCATTTTTTTGTAAACATATAAATTGTAGTTCAAAAAACCTTTACAAGGTGAGTGCTAAAGGTACTCAGCCTAGATAAATAAGGGATGGGACGTCCTAAAGTTACCGTGGGGAACTCAATACATTACATGCTCCTCAATATAATCGAACTTGATTCTTATTTCATTACAAATAAGGTCGTAGTGAATCAATTTGGCATATATAATGTTGAAATAGGCTGCCTTGTTTGTGATCTAGGTGCTGTAGACGAGGGACGTTTAAGGCAAAATATTTTGAGATACAATACGTTCCTAAAATGTTATTGTCACTGAATTAAGTATAGACAATTTCTTACTATTTTATATTTTTGACGACCTATTTCGTGTAATGGTTGAGACGTCGGCTACTACACAAGGGTTCTAAGTTCGACTACCGGGCAAACATTTGTGTGCATGAACATGTCTGTTTGTATTGCTCTTAGTGTTTTCTATGTATAATAATATGTTTATATTTACATCATCATCAGCTCATTAAACGACACCACTGAGGGGCACGAGCCTACCCGTATAGGGAGATTAGGCCTTAGTCGTCCACGCGGGCCCAGTGCGGGTTGGACGACTTCACGCACAACCTTTGAATCTCTCATACTACAGGCGATGCTTACTTGCTTAGTTTGGAGCAAGATGGCGATGTGTAAATGCCAGTAAATATTTAATTATTTAATCTAGCCTAATGTTACAGTGACATTAATGAATTCTTGGTCAAGTTAAATAAATATTTACTGACATTTACACAGCGTCATTTAGCCCCAAACAAAGTATTAGCCTGTAAAATGGAAACTAAATAACAGACAAAAATAGTTATTTTCTTTTTTACAAATAAGTAGAAGTATTAAGGTGTATAACTTATTGACTGATTAACTGAGTATAAGTTCTACAAAAAAAAATCCTACAAATTTCCATCAGATAACATCAACATATCGGCAAATTTGGAGCTCCTAACAGCCTTAGACATAGTTATGCAATTTCGCAAGGATCTGCGACACACCCATAAACACTGCACTAGCGTAGGTTTCTCATTTGTCCATTGAGGAGTTTACGGCTTGTAGCGAATATAGTCTAATGCCAGTTGGCAGGTAGCCAGAGCTACGATCGGTATTCAGTCAGCCGTAGAGTTATCCTACTTCGATAAACTCTGATCCAACATAATCCCGATATCGTTTTGGCTAAGTAAATTTGTTGCTTGTTTTCGTATAGACAGCTAAAAAATTAAGTAGAGTATTCCTTAAAAACGTTATCTACATAAACACCAAAGCCATTGAAATTAGTTACATGTAACCAATAAAACTAGTAACTTGTAAAATCAATGAAGTAAGTTATTACCGGTCATCCTGGAACTCAGCTTCAGTGTAAACACTGCTATTAAAGTGGCATATTATGTAGATAAGACAATTAAATTTATGCAAACAAAATTATGCTTTCTTAAATTGAGGCAAAAATAAATATAGCATGATTTTGTTTGCGGTTTTTCGTTATGTGTCTCTGTGTGTGTGTGTAATAATACGTAAAAATATACCCAGTTAGTGTGCGTTTCACTAACTCAAACACACAGCGTGTGTTTTAACAAACTTTCTCGTTATTGTTTGTACAGTATAATTTTTCAGGTCCTTCTTACAACACTACACCTATAAGATGAAAAATTTTGAAAGATTTTTTTAGGTAACAATTCCAGACAGACATTTTAACTAACACATAAAAATAAATAGACTACTTACTCAACAGCAAATACACGCTACATACGGCAGAATAGAAGCAGTAGAACGCGATATCGTATTAATGGAAGTAATGTAACACTAATTAAAACCATCGAGCTCAATGCAGCCCATGGAGATGTGACAAGATACAATCCTCGGTACCACCGTACGTGACGGTGGTTATCTCCGTTCCACTTTAATTGAACACGGACGGGGCAGTTGACCGCTAACAGTGTGGCCATTAAATCAGCGTTAGACCTGTAGAAATAGACATCCCAGCTAATAAAAAAAAGCTAAGAAAATCAAGCAAAAGCAAAATAAAATTCGTAGCGACAGTATTCTTCTGATTATAAAGGAAGAAATAAATTTATTAGTTATTTACATGACAAATACATGAGCGTGGTAACGTAGCAATGTCAAAATTACTTGTAAGCTTAGGTTAAATGGATTTGCTCGTTTGATGTCATGCTAATAAGTAGTTTTATTTTATTATCATAATATGTATTAGTAGTATTCATCGTTTATCTTAGCAGAAAAACATATTATAAGCTATTTATACGCTTACAATTCTAATCTATTTATTTTAATAAGTTCAAACTAATCATATACACCTTAAATTATTTTGGTGTTTAAATAAAATTGTTATTAGCAATACTATTACATAATATGTTTTCTTTTCATTGAAGTAAATTAACTATTATTATTTACCATTAGTATTATATTAACGCTTGTTGTATGGCCCCATTACTATTCCAATACTCAAATACAAATCGAAGGGCCGTGTATAAGGTTATCGATTTCGATTCAGAATTGTAGCGATCTTGAAGATTAATACAAATCAACAAAGCTACCTACAGACACAGATTATCCACGCAGGTATATGAACATGTTAACGAGAACCTTGTTTCTACAAAATTAAATGAATGTTGAACGGATGGTTTCTTAGGATGTTCTATAGAAAGTCATTAGAGATTGCATACCAATTAGTATAAATGAATACATCAGCTTTAAACTCAACATGATAAACATTTATATAATTTCTTAAATTATTACCGTGTGGTGACTAGCGATTGAAGTTGTCACCATACCTACTTTTCCTGCAGATGAGATAAGAGAAAGCTAAGGATAGAATATTTAGGAAGGATGCTATCCTTAAGGAAGGATTGCTCTCATTGCATCAAACTTTTCTTGGGTACTGCTACTTAAAACGCGAGAATTATGGCAAAAAGCTTCAAAATCGTAGAGTTGACGCAAAGTTAAGCAGTAAATAATGACTACACAATTTTAATATCCAATAAAGTAAATATCAAGCTATTTATATCACATTACTTAAATATAAAAATAAAGCCTACAATGGCTACTTTTGAAAAAGACTGAAAATATTTTTTTATTATAACTTTGCCTTAATAGGTTCCTGAAGGGGAAGTTATACGATGCTTTAGTATACCCAAACGTTATTTCACATATCGATTACCAGTCCTTGTACACGCGTCTCACTACGTGACTTCCACAAATTCGATCTCACGTATCGGAATCGCTTCATTGCAATACGATTTAAATAAATAACCTGTCAGTACGAAATGGCGCCGTGAACCCGGCTGTAATTGTGTTCTTGATAATAAAATAATTTGACTTCGACACCTTGTGTGCGGCCAACGTATGTGGACCTTCTTCATCAGTTAGGACTCAAAGAATAATAAGACGCAGAAGGCACGTTTCAAATATAGAGCTATCAACAAGTGGTACGAGTAAGTTAACACCATGGACTTTGACTTACGGTTAAATATTCAATATTTTAATTCTAAGTATTTATAACTCAAAGTTGACTGACTGACCGACATAGTGATCTATCAACGCACATCCAGAACCACTAGATGGATGGAGCTGTAATTTGCCATGCAAGCAGATGGTATACCGTAGGCATATTAATCCCAGGGGGATAAAACAGGGAATTAAAGTTTGCATGATTCTCTCAATTTTAAACCGATTGAGCTGAGAATTTCCATGCATAAAGCTATTATGACGTAGGCATCCCCTAATATAGGATTTTGATAATTTCACCCTTATTAATAATTACTTTTTACGCGAGTAAATCCGCGGGCAAAAGCTATTTATTTTATAAGTAGGCAAGTGAGTAAACGATTCGTCTGATGGCCACCGGTACCACCACCACCATCACTGGATAATACGTTGTATAACGTGTTTAAGGAAAGAACACAAGGAAAAATATGGGATAACCAACCAGTTGATCCAATGACCTGGTTAAGGTGGCGGGTAGCAGCTGGATATCAACTGCTAGGGATCGACCCGCGTGGCTTTTATTAGGGAAGGCCTTCATTTAGCAATGGACATTTTTTATTAAATGGTGATGATGATAATGAACACGGGATGTCGACCCGTAATAACATCAATCACCGCATATAATATATAAAACATAATGCAAAACGTTATTTGATGCCAGTTTTTCATTTTTTTTTATCATTTATTTTTTGAGTACTGCTAAATAAAATAGAAGAAAGCCTTCTGTATCGCTCATATGCTATGCACTAAGCTATCCGTGCCGAACAATGAAACAAAATAAACTTGACTATTGGCCGAAGTCCATTTAAATATGGCCATTCACGTGACAGGCCTCACGGCGATACGATTTATATGTGTGGCTTTTTTAATTACTTTCCGTCAATACTACAAGCAATCATCAATCAATGAGTCAAAGAGATTGATGAATTGGCCAGTGAAATCAATTTAGCGGCGATGATGTGTTTTGCTGCCTAATTTGACACTAAACATTTGTGATGGGAGCGGGACATGGCAGCTTGACCTTGTGTAAATTGGTTTTGTCGCAGCATTACAATGTTTGTAATTGAATATTGCCTGTAAAAAAAAGTATAGGAGGCCTAATTTTATTTACCTTTAAACTGTTTTCAAAAGTAGATAAAGAATTCTTAATTTAAAAAAGGTAATTATTTGTTATTGTTCTTCAATACATAAATACTTTTTTCACATTTACCCTGTTTAGATTATTTTTAGTTCGCAGAATCTTAAGATACTAAATAAGTAACTAATTAATTATTTATTTACCAGGTATTGAGTAATATTCATGATGACATGTACAAAGCAAAACTAAATATTAAAAATTATTCCATACATTTATCTAGGTATTAAACTGTTGATAATCATTCAACTCCCATAGCTATGCCGTGTGGGAAGGCCTGTGCCCTGCAATGGTCTTTTTAGGCTGATGATGAACCATTCAATTATTGCTTATCGTATTTTATCATCATCATCATTTGCTTATTAAACGTCCCACCGAGGGGCACGAGCCTACCCGTATAGGGTGACTAGGCCTTAGTCGTCCACGTGGTCCCAGTGCGGGTTAGCCGACTTCACGCACAACCTTTGAAACTCTTCGTAGGCGTGCTCAGGTTTCCTCACGATGTTTTCCTTCACCGTAAGAGCGTCGGTTAACGTACATATATGTTTCTAAAACACATTGGTACGTGTCGGGATTTGAACCTCAGCCAACGACGCTCTTATCGTATTTTAAACAAATAAAATTTACGAAATACCCACCATAACAAAGCAGTCGGCATTCAAAATAGCATCGCAATTCCGTAACACTAAAGGGTTAATGTGATGCGCCATCAGTCGGTTTGCTTATCAACAGTCAAATCTCGACGGTAGGTCTGACCGGCCAATGGCACAATGAAGCCCTAAATAACAAGCGCGGACGTCGGTGCGGCGCCTCAGTGGACGGCTGTGCCCGCACTCGCAGACTGACAGACAATACCACCTCCCTGACTGCCCTGCCAACAGTTCTCATTCAAACAGACGACGGGTCAGAGATACTGCATTCGCATTTAAGGGTTATCCACATGGAAAAAGATAGAGCTATTCTCATAAAACAGCTGCTCAGAATTGAAATGTTACTGCGTCTTGCGAACTACTGCAGCGAATAGTGCATAAAATTTTACTTGTAGCCTTCCGCTTGAACTGTGGAAGACGGCGGTGCTGAGTGAGTTTTGTAATTAAAACATTGGAGGGATGGTATTAAGCAAGTTTCATATAACTTCGTAATGAACAGTGTAGTCCCATCAGGAAGCTTGACGTGTTTTATTAAATGTAATTTACATATTCAGTGTTGGTAAGGCAGTGATTACACTAATGCCGTCAGTGTAGTGTTTAATATGTCGTTGACATCTATAGATCTATTTTGCGCTATGTTGGTGATTTCAGTCTCGTTAATGGAATATCCAGCCTAAAGATTTAGAATATCATGGTTTGTTACATACCTTTGCTAACATAGATTTTTAAGACATTTTTATACTAACGATATTACGGTCTGAAATGAACATTTTCATTTTTTAAAAGAATAAATTAAGTAATCACCATCATATAACCTCATGGTAAGTGGCATGATCTTGTTAGAAATCCCAGTGAATTTATGAATTTATACCTTAGATTAATTAATTTCACAATAAAATCTATTGTTTCTACATTGGTTTCTACAGTGCATTGGCATTAAAAGGGTTAATCATAGGTTTAATACAATATGTGATCATCAAACTAATTGACTATAGATCACATCTGATCCGTTGTAATAGCGTTATGGCACTCCATTTTACTCAATGACGTCACAGTAATTGCGTGTCTGAAATTGATATTGATGAAACATTATTTGTATAAATATATATGACAGATCTACGAGTATCTATTTATTACAACGTGGCCAATCATAATGTCGTCATCATCATTAATGTCATTTAATTCGTTTATTTGAAGGAAGTTGACTATGTCTGATTTCTCAGATATTTATTTACTTTATATTGATAATACTTGTTGATTTCACATTAAAAACAACATATTTTTTCAATAGGATATAGACTTATGAGCATCTTAGACCGATTTGTGAGCCAGCTTGCACATATGTATAAATTAAAAATCTGTGTTAATATTCTAACATTTCAGCAAAATATTTTGCATTAATATTTTAACGCTAGGGTCTGTGGTTGTTGTCAGTCCCTATTTCCCTTTGATACGATTTATAGTCTCAAAAAGTATAACTTGCAATCAATTTTAACATGGCAGCAGCAAAATCTCGTTCCGACACCGGAACAATCGGTTAAAGCCACCTCATAATATATTGTGTAGAGGAATCTCATACTTGAAGCAATAGCTATTAATTTCGACAATTTGAAGTAACAGTTAAAAAAACCCTTGTTCACTAGCATGCAAAAAAACACCAGGTTACGAACTCACTAAACGCTAATGAAATGATTAATACCACTGTGTTATCTGCAAATGCACTTTAAAACAATGTTCTTCGAGCTCATATTTCATTGCTATTCTTAGAAAACTGAGTTAAATGATTCCGTCAGAAGCACAAAGACAAGCTTAAACGTGGTTTTAACTTAGATAAAGTCATTTAAAGCTCACATTTTAAAACTACATTAATAACCTGCAAGGAAGATGGGAGCTTGGACTCAAAGTTTGGGACAAAGGCATAAAGTTTTGCAAGATAAGAGACGTGGCAGCTATATTTATTTTTTCCACGGAAATTTAATGGGTCCAAATGTCTATTCATTCATACCGTTTAAAAAAAAATCAGAGCCACAAAAATATTTTGTTTTTGTCAAAAATTGTGTACATCGGACCGTCAGGCATCCCTTCATGTAATTAATATCTTTCAAACACTATGAAAGACCTACATTACATTACATTCGAGCACAACTCTGTAATAACGTAGATGCTTCAATTATTCATCATTGTAAAGCAATTGACAATAAGATACTATCCAAACAGTTGAACTCGCGTTGCATACAAAATAAGCTTATTAGGGTTGTATTATATGAGTAGATATTAGGGAAGTCGTATATTGTAAATATACATAAAGATTTTATTTAAAAAAAAATATGTATAGAGCATAATAAAAAAAAACATTGTAAGCACTAAATGAGTATTTTAGCTCTTGCTATGTACAGTTGAAAAATTTAAACATAACCTAAAATCGCTTCGTAAAGTCACGTTAAAGTGTGCAGGTCTCCGCGTGATACTTAATTTTTTTTTCTTTAAATTACAAAAGGTCGTTGCGAAAATATAGGAAGCCTTTGTTTTTCCTTATACTGTGGTAGGCAGGTAGATCACCTGCCAAAAAAGTCCTTTTATAATCTATCCAACCATTTTGGAGATAACACGAAAACAAACAAAAACAAAAAAATATATTAATAAATGTTGGCGTATGTATCGTATATTTATATGCATGAAGAAAATAAAGTTTATTTCTATATTACCAATTTTATTTATATATGAATTTAAAGTGAAATTTAAAATAAATTAAAGCTTTTGACTTTTCTTAAATCTGTCAAACTATAGGGATAAATATTTCAAACAAGTTTCACGGCTCACGTTTAAATGAATGAATTTGGATTAATAAATATGAAGCTCTTATTTTAAAATATTTATTTATTATATAATCGTAGTACGATGTCTTTTTATCAAGTAGGCAGACGAGCAAGCGGCCCATCTGATGGAAAACGGTAATCGCCTCTCATGGACAACTGTAATGCCGAGGGCAAAGCCATGCCGCTGCCTATCAAAAGGAAAGAGCTCTCATTCAAATATTATTCTGATGCTATTTTTTTCTAATTCGTATCAAATCATTCTCACAAACAGTTCACTATACACTGCGCAGAGGTGACAACACTGGGTATAATAATTTGTTATGCTGTATGCCAGTCAAGTTTAATTGGCGTCGCATTACGGTTATTGGGCAATATTGTCTGTCACATGCGTCTAATGTAGCATGTTACTTGTGAAGTGTCACACCCAAATAAATAACCATAGTATAGCAAAATTGTAGAGGTTTCCTTACTCGTAGTTAATGATATACAGCAAGACGCAGATATAATTCTACAAATAAAAGATTGAATTGTACTGTCCAGAAATTTGGAGTAAGCTTTCATAAAACCTACAATTTTGTTATTTATTCCATATAATTTCGTTTGTTCGACCGTTCTACAACGAAATTAAATGGTGAATATTAACTTTAGTGAAACTGGAAATAAAATCCATTCTTTTGCATAATATTTTCTTTAAAAAGATACAAACTGTCGCTTCCAGCTAATTCTCGCGGCAGCGCACCTCGTATATTTCGCCGGTCCCAGGCACAGTGCAAGTCCAATATCTCAGGGCGTCCCGGCAGCGCGCGCAATCACGCCACGTCTCGCGGTGTCAGCCCGCAGTTGCTTTGTTGCTTGACGTTTCTTGTTAACAGCGCACTTTGCCTACTACTGTACTGTAAAACTATTCTCATTATTCTTGGTGCAATGTTTCGGGGCTTGCCTAAAGAATTAGTATTTCGGAACATCGGTTGACAGTGCAAATTATGAACGGAAACTTCGGTGTTCTTCGAGTTTGGGTTTATGATGGCTGTGACTAAGAATCTATTCTTTGTGAGTCACAGATGCACAGACAGACATTAATTTGAAATAAGTATTCAGTATAACATTTTGAGAAAGATAAAGTCTCATAGAAACAAGTAGAGTCACAGAGATAGAATGCGTTAGTTCTACACTGGCCTTTAGGTAAGAAACATAACATGAATAAAGGATGGGATAGTCTTGATCGACTGTTTTAGGGTGGCTTTCACGGTTTTGCCAGGCAAGTAGCTAGCTAGCGTCTTATGGTCCCCAGCTAAAAAAGTTTATGCAATGAACGTAACAGAAACCAGATTGCCATTGGAGTCCTCCATCACTTGGGTAATAGGTTGGTACGCTTTCTTGTGCAATCTTAGTTCCTGATAGAACTTGCGGGACTCATTAGCCTTGATAAGGCGCTTCATGTTCTTGACTATGCCATCCAGGTGCTGCCTTTACTTTTTTTATGGTCTGTTTTGCTGTCTTTCTTGGCTCTAAATATTTTTCTGTATGTCGACTAACCTGCTCCGACAGGATTTTGTACTTTCTTCTTAAATCTACAGCCACTTCACACTCTCTATTCCACCATTTCCTACGCTTTTTCTTTTTCACTGTTCCCAATACTCTGACTGCCGTTTCTTTCATGATAGTTTTTATACTTTCCCAAGATTGCTCTATATATTCAACCTCTAATCCTTGGAAGCTATTGCGAAGTTCTAATCTGAAATAACCTTTGATATGTGTTTCTTTTAGTACTCCTGTGTTTATTTGTAAAATTGGGGTTTTGCAATGATCAGTATCACAATCGGCGCCTCTATATGATCTTATATCTTGAATGGTAGTCTTGTGTCTAGAGTCTATTAGGACGTGATCGATTTGATTGACTGTATATCCATCCGGCGATCGCCAGGTTCCTTTGTGTATATCTTTATGGGGAAACATAGTGCTTCTGATGACCAAGTTCTTAGCGGAAGCAAAACTTATGAGCGTATGACCATTGTCGTTAGAGTGGTCGTGTTTGCTGTTTTCCAATAGTTGAAACAAAGGCATCTTCGCGTCCAATTTTTGCATTTCCGTCCCCGAGTACAATTTTAATATCATAGCTGGGTAGTTGATCGTACACTGGTTCTAGTTGGTCAAAAAATCATCTTTAACATCGTCCACTTCCCTCTCAGTTGGGGCATATATATTCACAAGTGATATATTGGCAAACTTTCCTCGGATGCGAAGAACACTCAATCGCTCGGAAACTGGATCAAATTTAATGATTCTGTTAAGGAGTGGTTTGGAAACAATGAATCCTGTACCGTGAACGTGTTTTCCATTGTCGTTCCCGCTGTATAACAGAGTAGCATTGTCCCCTACATCACACTCACAAGAACCAGGCCATCTCACCTCTTGAATTGCTGCTATGTTCACATTATATCTGCACAATTATTTATTAACTTGGTACAAGGCGCCTGGTCTGTGTAAGGAACGAACATTCCACGAAGCTAATCTTAAGTCCTTTATGCCACGCCTGGGGTCGTCGTTTTTGGGATCGGATCGTTTCTTATTCTTTCGTTTCGGTTTTGTAACATTGTTGTTTTTCCATGGGAGAGGAGTTAGCCCGCTGCAAAACCTCTAATATGCTGGAGGACCACATCCTACTTCGGTCAGCGAGCCCATTGGACTTAACCGGTAACTTAGCTAAGCTATGCCACCGATTATCCCCCCATCCGCCATCCGGGGGACGCTCATCTACGCCGTGAGGCCCAGCGCGAGACATACCCTAAAGTATTAGAATATTTAGTTTAAATATGCTTTTGATTTTAATTTAATATCACAGTTAGGCTAAAAGAATAAATGCAGTTCCAAAGAAAACAAAAAAGGTTAATACAAACAAGCTGATACATTTTTCATTTTCTTTTATAATTTATCATTTTACCCGTATTTCAACCCCTTGTTCTCTAAAATAATTTGATTTTCATTTATTAAATTAATTAGAAAATACCGTGAAATTTGTGTACGGTGAACAGGAGATAAACATTGCACCTACATAATATCGCACAGAGAAAAAATAATGGTCCCTGCAATCCATCCATTTTCCGGGACATGCTCCACCCAACTTTATTCCGTTAAGCGAAATTTATGGGCAAATATTTTGAAAGTCTATACATTAGTTAATGAATGCAGTACTTGGCAATGTGTACGCAGTGTCTCCGGTGGCTCTATTCTAGTGTAAATGCTATTTTAGGGGTCACTTCAGATTTGTCCCCTACAAAGAGAGTTAAACAGTATAAAAAATGACCAATTAAAATTTATCTGGGTAAGACAAGCTGATATAGACTTATGAATTTTAGTTGTAATGAATACAGAAATAATCATCAAACATTTTTAGTTCAAAGACTGAAAAAAATAGTTATTCGTTGTTAATGCCGTTTCGATCTTTGACATTTTTAGTTTTCTTCAAATATATCTTCTTTTAAATTGATCGTTTTTTGTTTCTTTTTCATATATGTCATTTGTACTTCTTCTAAAATACAAATTGTCCAAAAACCTGCCTAATTATATTTTTACTATGTATTTTGGTCGCAACATTGCGAACATTCGTTCTATTGTTGATTTTTCATGTATACCGAAAAACTTATATTCATATTTTTATTTTAACACTACTCCAGAATACACCCACGCGTTATAATGGATGGCATACCGACAGTCGCCTGACTCACCCCACGCTATTATAAGCCATCCTTCCCGGCTTCCACCCCCCAATGATAATCATGTTGATCATAAACACGGGCATCTTAAGAAAATAATTCGGTTAAAAATTCAGAACACTAATTTAAGTTAAGGGTGAATATTAAGGGCTTGCAAACAAAATTTGTAAGGTTTCCGTTGGGGTTGACCGAGGGTGTTAAAAGAATCCGATGCATTTTGTCTTGAGATGAGGAACGTTTTTGCATTTTAATTAACAAAGAAATAAAAGCTTTTTAAATGGAAAATAATGGGGTGCGTGAGATTGTCATTAAATCATATTTAGTCATGAAATAACGAGTCATTGTACTTAAACTTCTATGATAAGTTTCTTAAGATATCTTCTTAATTATTGTGAATATAAACAATAATAAATGTATTAATTATTTGTTTTATGTATTATTGAAATAATTCAGACATTGTTGGTACATTTTTAACTACATCAAGTATTAAATGCAGCTTCCGCGATTTAATCACTTTTATAAAATCATTATTTTAGATATAATTGCCTCATAATAATAGTTTCCTTCCCAACGTTTCGATAAAATGATTTTTGCAAAATATCTCGATTTTTTTTTAATACTGGACAGTATGTCTGACAGTACTTATTAATTTAAATGATGTGTGATAATCAAAGATGTAATATTTATCTACTTCGAGTATTCAGCCTTAAATGCAAAGCAACTACCTAATGTAGTCTGACCTCGCGGTGTTTCCCTTTGACCAACCAAGGCAGTTATTCTTCTTCAAGCTAATCTGGATTACAAAAAACATCCTGATATATGGAACGCCACCAACTTGCGTTCAGAACGCAACAAAGATGTTTAAAGACAAACTTTTCATTAAATTCAGTATGGAAGAGTCATGCTAAGGCACAAATGGATAGTCTCGACCGAAGTAATAACATATTTTCATAGAAAAACAGCATGAAACAACGCTTAATGGCATATATAGTCAAATTTTCTGATATAAATAAGTTCCCATAGTAGCCTTTTGATATTCATATCATTTCACACACTAGTGGGCGACAATCCATAGAATTTCTATTGTCTGGTTACATAGTAGTCAAAGTAATGAAATAACATTTACTTTTCCTTGAGACTTTATTGACTCTGTCCAAATACTGTCACTGGCTAAGCAAGACCCAATGATTTAGCAGTTTTCTTTGTAACTGATAAGATATACGAGTATGATATTTATAAAACAGTACGGTCAGGACGTTCACCTGATGGTTGGTGATACGCCTCNGTTCGAGACCCTTGTCCGTGGGCCCTAGCGCTATTAGGCTTTTTAAAGAAAATTCCAAACGATTAGTCGACATTACTGAGACCGAAGATCTGGCAGCTACCTTGGTCAAAGAATTAGTTTAGCGATTCAAAGGGTGCGCTGCCAGTGTCTTCGGAACTTTACCAAAGGGGGGTTCTTTTAATTATTTTATTTAGTTATTATATTTTTTTATTTTAGTTATAATATTTAATTTTTAAGGTTTTTAGTTGTTAGTAATGATTTTTATTGTTTTATGCGATAATAAATTGTATTTACTTCTGAGTTCATGAAGAATTTAAACAACAATTTAAATTTAAATTTTTGTCCATTTTTAGTTAATAAACAAACAGTGCCTGCGGTTGAGATGACGAAACTGAAGCTCACAGAAACTAAAGTGTAAACTACAACTACACCCATCCATTCCGTTTAAAACAACCCAAATGGGTAAAACAACACAGTATACTCTGCGCCAAAACCCTCAACTTCACGTTAAAACGCGGAGGGGGTAAAGTAAAAAAGCAAACAAACTAGAAACGAAAATAAAGCAGCTTGCGTGATAAGTCGGCTTTCTGTTGAAATGTGACGTGAGCTGTGGGCCGAATTCGATCGGACAGTCGCGGAACACGGAAGTAAGCTTTACTAGGAAATGCATTAATTTAGACTGAATAATTCGTTCCATTTGTTCGCAGGCATTCGTTTGAGCAGGATTGACAGCGACTATTAACGTTGACGAACGTGGAAGTTGGCAAAAAGTGGTTTTGTTGGAGTTTTAAATGATGATATGTACAAAGTTTAAATGAACTGTTATAGTTCTAATTACAAAGCAATTGGAAAACAGCCTACTTAAGGTTTAGTAACGAGGTTTAATGTTCCTGCTATGATAGAGTAACATTCATATTAGTATAATTAATAAAAATCCAGTAAGAATGAATAATTTGATAAATGCAAATAGGTATTATTCATTTGATTTCTTTGACAGATTGCACTTTGAATATCGATTTTTTTACCTCTAACGTAAATATTTTTTATACATATTGGTGCTCTGTTGCGTGTTGACCCAGATATAATTTACTATAGTTTTATAACTATTTCTAAATTATCTTTTATTTATATTTGCGCGAGAGACACTTTCAAAGTTGAAAAAAGAGGGCCCCCCTCTCTAATTTCTAAAATATAGGGTTGATAAAATCGGATTTCTGGTGAGTAATTTTTTATACGTCATAAACGGTGAACCATTATTGTTTCATATTAAAGCCTAAGTAAATCAAAAGATACTTTATAATTTATTCAATAAAACTAAGTTCTAAGAAAATAAAATAATTCAAATATATACGTATTATTTACAAAAAGCTTGAAAACGAAAATAAATCCAAAAAGATATTTTATTTATAGGGACTATTCCCTGGTTGAGGTCGCCATCATTTGGAAAGGTGCCCGAGAGGCTGGTCACGTTGCCACGCTGAATTGCTAGGCTAATTGTCTGTCCTAGATAAAGACCAGCCTTCGTATCGTGAGATGACTCTGCCAAACGCTTAGCCAAATCACGATAAAGTTTATGGGCACTTGATCCCCATCAGCCTAATGTTTCAACCCCAAACGTTTCAAATATGTAAGTAACACCAATACTTTCATATTTGCGTCGCTTAAGGGCCTCTGCCGAAGCAGCAGCAGAACCCGCTTCCACGGAGCTTAGATGAAGATGGGAAGGCGCCAGGGTGTCTATGCAAGTAGCATCCCAAACCAAAGGCCGTCCCATCTTCCAAGGCACGAGTGTATCCCGTCGGATCGCTTTCCATGGCTTCGTACGAGCCCATTTGGTTTCAAATCCGCTGGGATACGAGCGCTGACAAAGGCCCGACGTATGATTTCTAGGGCAAGATAAGCCATGATGAGCAAGTTCATCTACCACCTTTCCACATGTACAGCGATAGGGCATTGTATTAAAAAGACCCAAGCGAAGGCTTATCGAAATACGGAATGATAAATTGTCAAGTTTTGTTCCAAGGGCAGGAGACGGAATAGTTTGGAGCCAAAGGCCTGATTACCATTTGCCAGCGACTAAAAGACGAGCACGGTCTGCGGAGTTAGAGGCTGTTTCAATTAGTGATTTTCACACTAATCCACAGAGAGGCTGGTCCCATAGTCGCTGGGCCGTGGGAATGGTAGGCAAATCATTTTGGGTCAGTGATTTCCAGATGTCAATAGCGGAAGAGATGTATGAACTGTCAACTAAATTAAAATTATGGGAATTGGTTAAAATTTTGTAAACAAGGTCTAAAGTGTTGTGAGCAGATGAAAGAAATGCAGGAAGGCTGATGCTAGTTATAACATAAAATGAAAATAATTTTATTTTATGTTACTTGCTGCTGCAGAACCCTCCACGCACGAGTCCGACTCGCGCTTGGCCAATTCATTTTAATTAACACACGACAATAAATTTGCTTTGCCCACATAAATAATAATTTTCGACATTAAACAATTAAATACATTTTGTGGCGTTATGTATTTCAAATATTTATAATTACTTTTGCCTGCAGGAAAGATTAAAAAAAACGTATTTAATTTATTTTAATATAAATGAATCGCAAACAATAGCTTCATTTTTTTGTGAATGTTTGTGTTGTTTTATAAAATACTATAAGATTATGGTGATAAAATAAAATTATTATTATTACTTCAGTAATACATCGACAAATTTAATATTGTACGCATTGAATTCCAAATTCAAATCGTTCAACTAAATCGCACAATGTTACCGTTCGATTAGTTTTGTCAATTGATTTACACTTGCTCAAATTAACCTAGTTCTGTTCGCTAATTTGGGATTACATATTTAAGGTTTTAGTTAGAAATAACCCGAGCATAGTACTACCTTCGAAGAACAATTCCAACCTCAAATTGACGTAATTACCTTTATTATGGGTGGTAGAATTCCTTGTACTATTTTCTTAATGAGGCGACGGGAAAATTTTGTAACATCGAATCAGATATCAGTGTTGTCTATAGTGACAAAAGCTAAGTTAAGTTTATTTAGGTCCTTACTTTCTACTTAAACAATTAGTGACTGTGCACTCAAGGCCTCCTTACAGATAGGAGATTAGAGAAAGGGGTTTTTCCATAATCAGAGTTCGTCAACAAACCCGTTGTATATAAAAGGAAGGGGTTAAAAACAAAAACATAGGTGGAGGATTTTTGATAACCTACCTAACTCACTCACTGAAACACCAGCCTAAAGCGTTTTCTGTTAGGCTATGGTACTCGTATTACTACAGTAGAGCCGGCATCTTTGTGCTTTAATGTTTAAAAATTTTATTTAATTTTTCCCTTTATGTAAGTGATATGCTGTATATAATTGTAATAAAAATCCCTGTATAAATAACAATTTGAAAGTTACCTTCATTTTGTTCACACGGTTACAAACATAATTTATTTCATCATACCTCTACAGTGTACCACCAATAGCAGCTTTCATAGAAATATCTTTCTGTAATGCACAGCAAAAAGCGAGCTCATATAAATTCATGAAAACTCATTCAGCATAGTTTTACTGCGGTATAAAACCATAAAGGTTGACACCTTGTTAGATACCACGAAGTATTGCATTCGCATGTTTGGTGAACATTACCGAGTGCTTCGCGCACGACTCGTGAAATTATCCAAAAGTTTTTACTGCTTTTCTAGAGATCCTTGGCTGAATATTGTCAATTTTTTAAATGGATATTCATATATATATTTATATAACTATATCTATTATCATTTTTTAAACTTTTTACCATACTATCTGGAAAGACTGGTCCTGCAGTCAAACATTTAATGATGATGGTTTATTGCTTTGGGAGACTTATACTTTGGCTCATGTCATGTCATAGCTAGACTGCTTGTCTATGAGTACCGGTATCACTTATTATCACATATAGGGTCTGCTTCTTTGCTTTCCTATTCATTGAGATGAAAAGGCCAAAGAAGCTAGAGAACTTTTTTTAAGTAAAATTACTATTCTTTGAATGAAATTTATAATGAAATTTAGTAAAGAACCTTATTGTATGTGACACTAATGAGTTAAGTCCGATTCCTACTTGTTCCAATATTACCTGATGTCTCAATACAGGCAACCACGCAATAGGTAGCTGCCCTATAATGTACATTTTCTCTACTCTTGAAATATTTATCTCTTAAATATTTATTGTCTCCTGGTACTTTCAGAATAGAGATATTCATATTTTCAAAACAGTTAATCTAAAGTAGCTATCAAAATATTTTTGCATTGGAAAATCAACCCTGAGGCTCCATCAGGGCGAATAAAATTTCAAAATTGTGGAGGTAGACCACTTTCTAGACCGACCGCCCTTTCCATACATTTCACCTCAGTTTTCAAGTTGCCGGTTGAAAGTGGAATATTTTTTACTAACCGGTAGAAAGTGGAAAAAATATTCACCGGTAGAAAAACTGCTGGTTGAATGTGGAAGTACGTTTTAACCTGCAATGTCCTGATCAAACTTGCATCCTTTTGATAAACGATTGAGATCAGTTACCTACAGTTAAAATTATATTTACCAGATGTGCCACATCAACCTTGCCCCCTCCGTTCGGAAGATACTTACAAATCAATTTGTATTTTTACTGTCGAATTGAAAAAATGATGCCCGAAGCTGCGGCGTTCATCACAATAGACGTGCGTCCCCCCTGAAAAATGTGAATATTTAAATTTTCCATCAAACTCAACCCTCAGTGACTGCACCGTTTTCCCACACGTAACGTATTATGTCGCGTTATTGCAAATAATGCATTATCCATTCAAAATGTGACGTGGCTAATGACGTTGAAAAATAAACCAGGCTTAGTATACCGGGGCGTATCGCGGGGGCGCGTTCTGATGTATCGTACGTCATATTTTCCACATTAAGCTTTCAGTTATGTAACGCTGACTTTTAATTTTGAATGAAAAAGCGCAGCGCGGCTTATGTGTTGTTTTGTTATATTGCACCGCGAGCACTGGAGGGTTAATAGAGAAAGCTTTTGTGAATTGTGAATGTTTATGGTAGCTCAATTATGCTATACCAGAACTAACAAGTATCTTGGAATAATCAATACCCCAATATTTATATTTACCGTACACGATATTTATTTATACACTAAAGCGTGTAATAAGCGTGTAAATATCATAAACAGCCAGACGTATTTCATTGCTTATTAAAAAAATATCACTCAATATTCTCAATATTTGTAAATACCAAAAAATTTGTTACAATATAAAAAATATTTTTATATCTGTAAGTTGTCAAGATACAACAGTGTATTCTGCCTATATCGGAATACAAAACCGTACGCCGCTGTGATATTCTCGTATTCCATAAATTCTATCAACCCTTCAACGCATAAGGCTTACGTTTGAAGACTAGGAAATGTTGTGCAGGTTGTATAGAAAGTAGGCAAGTTTAATAAAATATGTTTGAACCCTAGCCTTTAGTAAATTACGATATGAGGTACTTTAACATATTCTGATGTCTTAAATATCTGATGATTTAGTCAACACGATAAATAAATATATATTTCTTTTAATATTATTATTTTCTTTAAAAAAGAAACTTCATTATGTTGGCTTGCAACCTAAGAGACCTTTTTATACAACTCATACTGAAATCACAAAATCATCATATCAGCAGGTTCAAAGCAAAGTAAATATTCCACGAATTTGCACAGTTCATGTAAATGATCTTATACCCAGTAATAGTGAAATTACCGGGTATAAGAGACCTAACATCTGTTATCTCGGGTGACGGGCGCAGTGCGGCATTGATGGAGGATAATAACTGTCTATCAGTTGTTGGTCTCCTTTAATGCCGCTCTGTCATGGTCTGGCGTATCACTTACCATCAGGTGAACGTCCAGACCGTCCTGTACACTTATAACATAAAAAAAAATGATATTGTTACAATTCCAAATCACTACAACTATAGCCTAAAGCGTATTGGAATTAATAATAACTGTTGCAACCTCCCATTAAATTAAACATTGCTGTAGGATTAGGCTCACTATATTGAACGAGTTAACAGATTAACTCGATTCTAGTGAACTGATATCTAAATAGAAATTCAGTTTGGTATATCGCAAATATCAATGATATCACCAATGCCAAACAACGGCTTAGTTCATGTCATTGAATAAACTAAGCTTTCACGTAGGCACCAAATATACACTTGATTTTGAAGGTTTCAATTGAATTAACATACTACTGCTACTAACTTTACAATATTTTGAACAAAAACTATATAGTCATATTTAAGAACTTAAAGCAGGAGAATACACTTTAAGCAATATGCGATAGCTCTTTCGCTAATATGCACGAAAACAGTGTAGTGGAGCCGGTCCAAACCCCCATAAAACCCAAGCGCTTAAGTTCGTGTATTTGTTTAATGAATTAACAAATTTTCATTGGCATCTTGGACTCTTTTTGCTTAATGGTGTTCGTGTTTTTACGCTGCAGTGAATTCCTCCGTTATTCTATAATCTATACCATTAATACGAGATGGTTCCTTTCTAATACCATCAACTAATTCCCAAATTCGGCGGCAACACTAAAACCTACTCCGTATCGGTTGCGACGAAAGCGTACGAATTAATGACGCTAATAAAACAAATGCGCGACATTCGTTTACACGTCTCTGTGTTTATGTCTCATTTAAGACGACATACAGTTTTACAGCTCGCTCGTAAAACGTCCCATGTGGCGTGCTTTATCAAGCGGTACCGTAATGCTGTTGCTAATGGGACTTTTTAATAACAGATGGCGTGATTTCGTATTATTATTCAGCTTACTGCTAAGCTAAGTAAGCTTGATATGTGTCGTCTAGTTAGGGGCTTGTGAATATTCACATGAGTACTTGCATATCTGTCTTAGTCAGAGAGTACTGTAGCTATTAAAGTTACTGGGCAAAAGATACTTAATGTGTGACTTGTGGGTTATGGGTGTAGCGTAGTGTTTACGAAAAATAATTATTTTTGATATTTGTCCAATTTAACAATACATCTTTCATGGGCAAGCATTTCACGTAACATCGAGGTCGGTAAGTAAACTAGTCATGCCTTATCTTATGACGTTCACTCATCATCATCATTATCTAACAAGTGTGTTACATAACGATATTCAGTAATACTAAAATGGTATTTTCATTCTTGATCACGTAATCACTAGTAATTTAATGTTCAAACTATTTTCATATCCATTCACATAAATATTTAATTTAGGAATACAAATGATATCAGCTAATATTCGTTGTACCCACAGAAATGGCCCATGAGTGTGTAATGGTTGAGAAGGCTGCCATTACACCAATGGTTCCAGGCAAGGCTTGAAATCAGTTCAACATCAACCGGTATTATAAGGATTAATATTGAACCATATAGTTTCGTTTCGGAGTGGAACCAAATAGGAACGATACTTGAAACCTAAATAAACCGGTTCATAGTGAGATTAGTCTTAACTTCTTACACTTCTCGCTAATGCCGTTTGTAAGTAAACTGTGTGTACGCCGACAAAGTGACGCTGCTAAAAAGTACATCGCGAACTTCATTTCGTTTCCCTGGATAAAAATTCATCATCATCATCATCAGCTCCACCGAGGGGCACGGGCCTACCCGTATAGGGCGATTAGGCCTTAGTCGTCCACGCGGGCCCAGTGCGGTTTGGACGCCTTCACACAAACCTTTGAATCTCTTCGCAGGCGTGCATGAAGGTTTCCTCACGATGTTTTACTTCACCGTAAGAGCGTCGAATAACGTACGTATAATTTAGAAAATTCGAAAACACATTGGTACGTGGCGGGATTTGAACCTCAGCCCTCCCAGTAGGAGTGCACACCATTGAGCTACCGACAGATATAAACCGATGGATAAAAATTACGACCATTTAATTCAAAATACCCTATATTTAAAAACTGTACTGAAGCGGTTTGGAGAACCGAAACATTTTTCAAAAAGATCCTTGGAAAATTAGTCAAATCGGCAAAAAAAACTGATGTCCGATCTCTGGTACCAGATTCGATCACTGGGCAGTACAAAGTGTGCATGTATTATGGTATATCAAATATTTACAAAAGAGTATTCAAATATGATCGTTTATTGTTTAAGACCTCAGTTCAAGCGGCAAGCTAAAATTGGACCGAGACGGCGCTGTGTATATGAAATATATGAATATGTATGAATATGTATTTAAATAAGTTTTTTTGATATGCTAAAACTTATTTCATCTATCTAAAAGGTTTACAACAAGTGAAATTCATTGTTACATCTTCCCTCGCGCCTTGCCTTTGTTAAAAGTTCCCGCTACATTCGAGAAGCGTGAACCCTAATATTTTCTTTATTGTGATGATTCGAGGGCGAGAGTCAATGAGAGCGAAATTCCTAACAGTTATTGACATTATTTTTGATGTTACTGTCACGAGCAGTCACGGAATTGCTTCAGATTGGGCGACGCTGTATTAATGTAATTGCTGTGAACGTCTTAGGTAACTGTCTTACTTTCCTTTTCACATAAACAAATAGAAGTTAACCAATACGATTACATAAATTTTGGTGACTTATAAATGTGTCTTGGCAAGCTAAGTGTAGGATGCACTCAGATTCGATAGTCCAATGTTAGGTGCAAATTCTGTCTGGATGAGGATAGCAGATAGAACAGCTTGGAAGTCTGAAGTGATAATTGGATATGCTGGAATCAAGACAATCATACAGTGAGCTTTACATTGCATAACTTTGAAGTTACCATGATCACAAGCAACACAAGTATAAAAAGAGTTACCGAAAAGTGAAGCAGTAAATGAAAATTCAAAATTTTGGAAGCGCGAAAGGTCTCATCCTTAAACATAGTGGGGAAAAATTATAGGCAATAACAATGTTGTAGGGTATTAAGATTTTAAGAAATAATACAGTAAACTGAAGTGCATTATTGCAAAATTTTCAGGAGAATAATATAATATTTCATTTGTTCGCAAACAGTTTCAAACAATAACAATCACGAGTAATTGGATTCTTAAAATTGATATTTTAACGAAAACAATAATATTAATTTTGAAAGATGAATAACAACAAAAATCTACTACAAAATAAATGGCAAACAAATTTCCATTCATATGTGGCATTACTTAATCCCCAAATTATTTAAAATTAACCAATAGTCTTAACTGCTTACATAACATTTATTATCGACCTAAAGACAAAAATGCTTTGTTTATCCAACTAGATATAACATTATATAACAAAATAACAACGTCACTTACGTAACAAAGTACGTTCGTAACTTTTATCTTTTTAGTTATTGAGCATATCATTTCAAATCTTATTATAACGTCCAACTTATACAAACACAAGTCTGCATTATGCACGAGGTTTCGAAAACGAACAATGAACAACTAAAGAGGCTACCGTGTGAAACCCGGTGCGAAGCTAGTTTATCGCGGAATCTGATCGAATTCAAGGGGATCGATATGGCGAAAATTACCATATTAGAATGTTGCCCGTGGTCCATTGTTTGCATACTCTTTGGTAATATTGGAATCGATGACGCCTTTGGTTTGTAAATTTCATCAAAGGCTGACCTCTTATTGGGTTGCCGATCTTTCAGAAAGCCATGCTTTGAAGTAATAAAGCCCCAAATATAAGGCGTAAGTGACTATACCACCAAATATGATCTAAAAATCTTTAGTTTAAAATGGCACACACAAATAGTAAAATTTTACAGAACTGTTCAATTGTATTTATTATTCACGTTATTTGTACTAATATAAATTTAAACATATGTACTTTAAAATTAACTCTTTTATTTGAATATCAAACACTGTTTTAGTTTGTTTTGCCTTACTCTTTATTAAATAACCTCTTCCCATTTGAACAACCACAGGCTATCCCATAAAATCAATCAGCAGTCAGCACTGCTCCTCGCGAAACGTGACAATGGGTGTTCAAACAAACAGCATAACGTAACGCAAGCAAACACTTATAATGACATGTCATTAACACCTCTGATGTTTACAAAGGGGAACATGTTCGTGTATGATAAACTGAATTATAATCTGGACACACTGGTATCAAGAACAAAAACCGTCTCAGAAGACCAACTGTCTAAAAGCAGAAAAATACCAAGCACTACACAGATTTATTTACTTTTTATATTTTGCAATCTATAGTCTTTGGGCTAAATACTAATGACTTGCGAAAAAAGGCTAAAATAGAACCGGAATACTTAACAGAAAATGGAGGAGAGTATTTTTCTTTAGGGTGGATGGCAATAGATTGTAAGTATTGACCATAATAATTGTATTTATAGTCAAGTACGTAGGTAAGTGTTTACCAATTCGATCTTGCTCCTTAATAAAAAATAAATAGAAAATTGGTATTCTATTAGGTTCATCTAAAAAGATTTCGTGAGTGTTTGTTTATTATTATAGAACAATTTGCGTTCGACTCAAAAAATATATGCTGCTTTTCAAACGCATAAGTTGTATGTAGCTGAATATAAGTAACCACGACAAAAACTTAACGTTTGCAATCTTACGAGTCGTCCCCTGTTTTTGTTACAATCACCTAAGGTTCAAAATAGCTCATCCTTCGTTTTATGGACCGACTCCACGGCACTTAGCATGGTACACGTGTTGTACCCATTAATGAGATAATACCTCCTGGGATACGATAGAAAATGGGAATAATCACAGCGGTCGAATTGCAAGTGTCGTTATTCACGTCACAATGCTGGGCGAAACTATTTTAGTTTGTCCGAATTTGGGCGAAATAAATACGCTGCTGTGCTCTGTGGATCGTTATTTATTTGTTGTGTCGCCGTTAGATTGCATCGTGAAATGGAGCAAACATAATTATTTGTGGTATTGTGACATTATTGCATGGCTTCGAAATAATCTTTAAATAAAATTTGTGCTTATAGATTAAATTTGCCTGTTTTTATCACAACTTTTCAAATGAGCTTATTAAAATTAATATAAAAATAATGAAAGTACTTATCTTGTCTAATAGTTGTAGTTAAATTAATGCTTAAATTTTGGAGTACAAGTGCATTATGAGGTCTTGGTTCCGAATCTCATAGGGGGTCATCATCATCATCAGCTCATATTATTAGTCCCCTCCGAGAAGTACGAGCCTACCCGTATAAAGTGTATAGGGCTTAGTAGTCCACGCGGGCCCAGTGCGGATTGCCCGACTTCACTCACAACCTATGAATCTGTTTGTAGGTATGCGCAGGTTTCCTAACGATGTTTTTCTTCACTAGACCTAACTGAGAGAGAAGAGACTAGGCTAGACCAAATTTCTCAATGTGGTCTTCCAAACACACTACTACCTTACATTTAAGCCAGGCCTAAGAACTAACCGTGTCTTTAAAAATATGAAGGGACTGAAGATGTCATTTCCGGTTATTCATCCGACGAACGACAGTAATAGGTGCTTGATTTGGGCAATCGATAAACGAAACTAGCCGCATTAGAAATATAGCCGCTACCCTCTCAAAATCATTAATTACACAAACTCAAATCATTTATAGTGAAGAATACACAATGAAAATAAAGGCAGGATCTTTTAATTATAATTACATTGTCTAGCAGTATGCAGCACTATAATATTTACGCTCGAACGAACTAAGAACAAGTGAACAAAGTTCGCGAGGCTAACCTACTGTGTATAATAAATGAAAGACTTTCAAAAGAATACTAAATTAATTTCCCGGCAAAGTGGGAAATGCACAAACATGCGCTACAATTAAAAATAGCCAGTAGCGCGCCGCATTTATTATACAGGGCTCCTTTCCATTTTTAAACTTGTAAGTTTTGTTATTGGGAGGGTTTTTGCATGACTAGCAAACTTGTATGTTTTCAGTATTTCCTATTGTTCAATATATGTTTTCTTCAATGTCATTTAGTGAACGCGTCAGCAATAATAACCCGATAATAGAGATGTCATAGTTACGCATACCTAGCAATTTCACTAGCTACAGTGAACTAATTCTGAGAAACAAAAGCGCATCTCCTTTTTTAACAGATTGGTTTCAATCATTGTGGTGTGGATGTACAAATACCACCATTTTCAATATTTCTATTTACGCGTGGTTATGGCAGAATTTAATACAATTGTCACACCTCTATTCTTCCGCTTCCACGGGTATTGTAAGAGGTGACTTAGTGATAACTTTTCAGCGCTTTTTTTATTACGAGAAACCTTTTTCATCACTTCAACTTTTTATTACCTTGTATCCACAATTTGACAGAATACGATCTTAAAAGAACCTATCGTTGATAGATTTCAGAAGCCGACTATTCATATTGGGCATACACTAAAGGGACCCTACGATATGTATGTATACCAAGTTACGCAACACAGAGTCACCAAGAGCCAGAGAACAGTATTTGTTGCCAAACAAAAGCGATATTACACTGTTTGCCTCGCTCAAACAAACGTTAGACAATTGTGGACGTGAGAAAAAAGATGACGGAAGATACAAGGCATTCAACGAACTGACAACAAAAAATCACATTCGCAAATCATAAAAATGTCGCAGTAATTGTGTAATGGACGTTAAATGGTTAACCGTCGGTGATTTTCTATACTAAAGTGACAAGGATTACCGCAGTTTCACATAGTTTTGGAGCATGAGAATCTTACATTACGTAGACGTACTTGAAAGAGATTATGAACGTTGACCAATGCAGAATTGCATTGGTCTTGAGAATCAAACAGAGATCGGATGGTTACATGTACAGTTGATAGATACTATGCTAAGCTAGGTCCCTCCGGCTAAGTTTGAATTTTTTTATCATTAATTTTCACATTTGTCTTATTGTATTTTTCTTTAAATTTGATGACCCATAGTGGTCTTATGGGTCGAGAAGTCTGCTATTGCACCGTGGGTTCCGAGTTTTATAGCCGGCAGTACAAACATTTGTGTACGTGAACCCCAGGTATCGCTAGGATCGGCTCGCGTGGAAAAGTAGTAGATACGTTAAGTATTTAAATCGATTGCTGGTAGATTGTGTTCACTTCTGAACCTAAGCCTAATTATAACCCTATTGTCTTTTTATTTATCACGCATTCATACATTGTCATAGGTAAGGGTGAACATATTGATGTTATTAAAAACTTATGTCAAGAACTTCATTGGTTTCGTTTAGATGGAAGAAGCCTCGTTTGTTGTTCGACGTTAGAATTTAACGATGTAATTGGACTCAAATGTCCTTAGCATACGTACCTTATTTGTACTGAAACTGTACAAATAATTATAATATTTATTCTGAAATCATTACATGAAAACATTTACGTGAAATAACTTATTACCATAGTTTATCTTGAAGGGGGTGCAGTATACTTCGAATTACAAAATGTCAAAGAATAATGTATTCGCCCAAACGGTATCGTATTACATCCTTCCATTAGTGCCTTATGGGACGTAACTATTTATTAACTTTGAAAGTAAGTAAAAGACTTTCATTTCTTAGATTAATTAGCGTAGTTTGAAAACATATGGTGGTCTTCTAGAGGATGTAATGTCTCATGCTAAAATAACTTTGATTTCTGACGATCCATATGGTGTAATGGTCGAGACGTCGACTACACCAAGTGTTCCGGGTTCCATCCCCGGACATTACAAACATTTGCGTGCATGAACATATTTGTTTGTAATGGTTTGGGTGTTTCTATGTATAATATGTATGTATTTACAAAAAACAATATATAAGTATTTTTATCAGTTTAGTACACAACTATAAGTATAAGCTTGCGCTTAATATAGGGCTAGATCGCTGGTGAATGCCGATGGATATTTATATATATTTTTTATTTATAGTGTACTAATAGTAAACTTAATGGAGCCTGATTTGGGGATTCCCAAACCTCATTAATATGAAGCAAAATTTTGAATACATTAAAATCTATGCAAAGAAAACTCATAAAAATCATCAACAAAGAAATACATGTACCATAATTATAAATGCGTTTCCAATTTGATTATCATATTTTTTGTACCAACAAACCGTAGCATACCCTGAGACAACAACCTAATTGGTAACCAAGAGGACGTAGCGAAGTTTGCATAAGCCTGCCCGAGGAGCGCTTTATTTTTGCACGTACTCAATTTCTCGCCTCACTGGGTGTCTTGGAGAATAGATATTAATTTACATGAATAAATAAAATTTGCATTAAGAGCGTCCAAGACGCCAGGGCAAAGAAAACTGTTACTTAAGTGCACTATGCTTTTTGGCTCGCGATTCTGGAACTGGTAGATAACTTTTAAGAATATTTTCATGTGACAGTGGGCTTGTCACATACATTGCAAGACTAGTATCTATTAAAATAAATAAGTTCTGGAGAGGAGTTTAACGAAGTTTAGAACGTTTAGGTCCAATGCAACGATGACTTGTGTTAATCACCGGTGGAGAGTGAAAGCGGAGGGTCGGGATGTTTGGCGCACACTGGATGATTCGCACGTTATTACTAAATTATTAAAAAAACGTTGTAACTAAAGGTTAAGGGTCACTTTTTTCAATTAATGTCTATGCAAACATAGTTCATGTTTTGTGGAGATGTAAGTGACTCTGAATACATTTTTTGTACTTTAGAAATTCGTTTATTATTAGGTACTATTTATTGTATTAATTTGGTTCTATTTTGATTAATAAAAGCAAGTTTGATCAGATTTATTTTATGTACTCATTTCATTAATTATACCTTTTTATAAATCGTATGACTTGTTACACGAAAACATTGATTTAAATAAAAGTAATAGACTATTGAAACATGATCACATGGGGGTACCTCAGGGCTCAATATTGGGTCCTCTTCTTTTTCTAATATATATAAATGATCTTCCCTACTATTGTAGTAATATTATGGACGTAGTACTATTTGCTGATGACACATCTTTGATTTTTAACATCAACAGACACATGGAATCATTTGATGAGATGAATAGTTCCCTATGCAAAGTAATGCACTGGTTTACTGTAAATAATCTACTATTAAATACTAAGAAAACCAAATGTGTCAAGTTTAGCATGCCAAATGTAAGGCAAGTAAATTCTAATGTTATTCTTAATAATGGAAAATTAGAAGCAGTAAATTCAACTAGATTTTTAGGTATTACTATTGATGCTAAACTGCAGTGGGGACCCCATATTGAAGCACTGGCCGGTAGACTTAGCTCGGCAGCTTATGCTGTTAGGAAAATAAGGCTCTTGACTGATGTCGAAACAGCGAGATTGGTATATTTTAGTTATTTTCATAGTATAATGTCATATGGTATATTATTGTGGGGCGCAGCTGCTGACATACATAACATTTTTGTACTACAGAAAAGAGCTGTCCGTGCCATTTACAATCTTAGACCACGGGATTCTTTGAAGGAGCTTTTTAAAGAAATAAATATATTGACAGTCGCATCGCAATATATTTTTGATAATATAATGTACGTACGTAAGAATATCCACACTTTTGAAAAAAACAGTGATCATCATAATTTTAACACTAGGAATAAAAACAAACTTGCTGTTCCGAATCTTCGTCTTCACAAAGTTGGGAAATCTTTTGTCGGAAATTGTATAAAGTATTTTAATAAAGTGCCACAAAATATTGTTGATTTGCCCTTGCATAAGTTTAAAGCTTTAATTAAAACTACCTTGTTGAAAAAAGGATATTACACAGTAGATGAATATTTAGCAGACAAAATTTTGTGGTGTTAGTCTGCCTGCATTGTGTTCCAGGAGCAGACGCATATAATTGAATTGTATAAATTTGTTATTTGACCAAACTCTGTAAAACCAAGTATTGAAAAGAGTAACCCACGAGTTTCTTGCCGGAATCTTCTCGTTGGATGGCAGCATTCCGAACCTGTGGTAGAGTTATTAGATTTAATAAAAAAAATATATACTGTTTTGACGATTCAAAAGTATCTGTAAAGATTTATTTGAATAAAGCATTTTTCAATTTCAATTTCAATTGATCCAAGCTTCCTATATACGAATTTGAAAAAGAAACCACAGAATAACATCCCGTACATAAAAAAACTTAATCGACTCACTATTTTCGAAGGATTCCAGAATATTCCAATGAAAATTGCACCGCGCACTGCAACTGATCTTCCAGTGTAAAATTTTGTTACTTCCCTTCGCACCGCCTGAACGCAATGTCGAGCTTCCATTTCGGCGTTTCTCAAAACGGGCATACATCAGGAAAAACTGGAATGTGCAATTTTGGGCCGCAAGCTTGACTCGTCGCAAATGCTCCCTTTAAGTAGATGTGCTTTAGATAAATTGGATTGTTTAGGTTTATTATTCCGCTGTTGGCTTACATAAAAGCGAGCAATGTGTGAAACGATTGACGTTACGTGACGCAAACTAACGCAATGAGTCTTCGTATTACGTAATTTAATTACTTATTTTACTTTAAGAATTTAAATTTTCCAAATATAATACAAAGATTTAACGAATACTTAAATTAATAAACAAAAGCTATCTTCGTAATTCGAAGAAACATTATATTAAGGTACAAACAACTTTTCAACTTCTCCCAGCTTATTTTGAATATTGTTAGCCCAATTCAATTAATTGTTAATTAATTTAAGATACCTACTGGCTGTTCAAATGTAAGATGTGACTGTCTTCAGTCAGGTGACATAGGCTGGTTATTTCCGGCTGTCATAACACTGACAAATATTTTTAACATCATTATCAGTATCTAACGTTTCACTGCAGGGACAGGGCCTAACAGCATTGCCTAGGGGAAGATTGGGCCATATTTCACTACGCAGGCCCTGTGCGTATTGGTAGGTGCTTACAACGACTATTTGAAGATAGTAGCCGAGACCGGACTGCTTAATGTGACATCCAAAGGACAGAATCATCTCTTTGTGACAGGACAGAATCAAATTTTTAAATCTCTTTGCAGGCGTGCACAGGTTTGCGATGTATTCCTTCACCGTAAGAGCATCGGATAACGTACATATAATTTCCCGTGGAGTTGACGAGACGAGCCGCAAATAGTTGAGCATTCTGAATAAGTTGAAGCGGTATTTCAAACCTGAACAGCTTTTGATTTCAGACAAAGCTCAAGTCCAATCTTACATGCAGTCACCTTTGGGATGGTTCAGCAAAATGTCATCTTGCTACACTAGACTCAATCGATCGCAGGGCCAGAAAACTTATTGGCGATAAGGATCTCGTTAATTTCAAATTGCAAAGCTTATCCCATCGACGTGAAGTGACATGTTTGTCGGTCTTTAACAGGCTCTACTTTGGTGAGTGTTCTTCCGAGCTCCATGCACTGATCCCATTGTCTCCCTTTCACCACAGGTCATCATGGCGTATTGCAAAATTTCATCCGATTGTAGTTGACGTACCGCGTATTTGGACTACGGTGTTTCGCGTCTACTTTCATTCATTATGCTTACTGCAAATGAATGGAATGACCTGCCTGCGTCTGTGTTTCCGGCCACATACAACTCCGTGGAATTCAAAAAACGAGTGAATAGGCCTTTTCTGGGCAAGTTCCACCTTAGAGCACGTCTCTTCCACTAAGATAGTCAGTATAATAAATACATTGAATGAAAACATTGAGGTACAAACGCTTTTTATGTATTATTGGTGATGAATTTATTACTAGTGCCAAATTTATACTCATAGAATGATGACTAATAGCAATTCAGATGTATGTATTAATATTGAATAAAGATATTATTATTGGAGTCTCTCTTAGGGATAAGATCAGAAATGATTTAATCCGCAAGATAACTAAAGTTACCGACATAGCCCGCCGGATCAGCAAGTTGAAGTGGCAGTGGGCTGGTCGCGATGTCGTAGAACGATGGCCGTTGGAGCAGATGAGTTCTGGAGTGGAGACCGCGTCTTGGCAAGCGTAGCGTAGGACGTCCTCCGGCCCGATGGACCGACGACTTGCGGAAGGTCGCTGGTGGGAGCTGGATGAGAAAAGCGGAGGACCGGGATATCGTGCGCAAAATGGGGGAGACCTATGTCCAGTAGTGGACTGCGATAGGTTGAAGAGAGAAAAGATATTGTTATTACCTATGTGTCTGTATTTGAGTGAATAATACAAAATAGAACGAACCAATAGTAAACAGAAGCAATCGGCTTGTATACAAGCTCAGTTCATCAGATAACCTTAAATTCACGCAACCCATAAAGGTCTTATAAGGAGTGACTCGAATTTCGTTAGGTTTTTCACGACTTAACCTGCCTCAGTGCAATCCTTTCGGCGATCGTTCGATGTTTTACAGCGGTAATAAAAGATCCTAGGCTGCCTGTTGGAAATAGGGGCTTAGGAGCCTGCGGATCTCCGATATGGGTTGCTTACTCCGTATAAGGTGTGCGTCACAAAAATGGCGCATGTAATGGAGATTGATTCTTAATCTTTAAACGATTTTGGGCACTATGCTATGAAAGGCATTTGGCGGTAAGTGCTATTAAAACCTGGCATTTGATAGTAAAATAACGTTTTATTTCCTGTTTGGCCTTTGTCAAACGTGTGGTCAGTTGTAAAGTAAGTTGTTAGCGGATTATATAAATAACTATCGGTGGCTTTGAATAGATATATTTCAAGCTGAAGTTGAACAAATCGTTGGTCTCAATTTTTTTATGTTACGTTGCGGTGTTCGTTTCTTCACGCAGTACAAACATGAAATATGCAGTTTCAATATGTCAGTGAATATATATTTTTTAATAATTCCACCAACAACATTAACTGGACTCTAAGGTGAGGTTATTGCGAGGTTTGTGGGACATACTTTGTCATAATTATTAATAAGACATGGCAGGGTTGTCATAATTTGACTTCATCTGAAACCTCAAAGAAAGTTGGCATGCTGCTTTATCTGCGTCACTGAAAAGGCGGAAATATCCAGAATTAATTATTTCGTACATATTGAAATCTTTCGTAGTGGAGACTCTTGAACCTCATTTGGGTCTTGGAGCACACTATTCGGCACCATAATGTGTGATTTAGGAAATAAAGTCAGTATTGCCTATAATGCTGACTGTTGTCAATGTTTAGTGTTTTTAGAAGTAAATATTACTTTTTAAAGGACAACAGCGTTGAACAAGCCCTAAAGAATTAGCTCGTAAGAAAACCAAAACAGGAAGATTTACGTGTGCTTGCTACTAATATTAGATTTTACGTATTATTATTTATCTTTGGATTTTAGTCTCAAGCTTTTTTAGACATAAATCATTCTTGGTCGAGCGTCGGTGGCTCAATGGTATGGACTGTCGCCTTCCTACCGGTAGGGCTGAGGTTCAAATCTCGACACGTACAATGTGTTTTCGAATTTTCGAAAATATGTACGTTATCCGACGCTCTTACGGTGAAGGAAAACATTGTGAGGAAACCTTCATGTACACCTGCGAAGAGATTCGAAGGTTGTGTGTGAAGTCTTCTTGGCCCGCGTGGACGACTAAGGCCTAATTACCCTATACGGGTAGGCTAGTGCCCCTCGGTGGGGACGTTTAATGAGCTGATGATGAGATGGTTGGCAATGTGTTATATTATAAGGTTTAAGTGAATTATTATTTTTACATTGCTTGTAAGTATACTCATTGAATGTGTTTTGACGTTTTCATACTCAACGTAATACCAACAATATGGTATGTAAACAAAACAGTTCACTCCTATCGTATAGACGTAATTTTTCCGACCTTTCACATTCATCCCAACCTTTCAAAAGGATTTGGTTTGCTCTAAGTCCGCAAACATGTAAAACGAATAAAACCAATTTTTAAAGGCCCGGGTCTAAAGATTGGTGACCCATTTATCCGGCCTTTCTTTACAAGGCTTTGGGCATCGGCCATTCCTCTGATAGATTGCCTCTCCGACATTCGATTTTCAATAAGCCTGAATAAATTGTGCAAAAAAATACTGCAACAAACACGACAAAGCCTTATAGAACAAAGGATAATGGTTTGGGTCTTTTTTAATTAAAAATGGTTGTATATCGTTGTGGACGAAGTCGGATTAAACCACTTCGATAAGTAAAAAAAATAGTTGCGGCTTTAAATTATTTGAAACTTTTTAGCTATTTTCATTTTTCGATTTGGGAATTAATGTAATCTTCTCACAAATTTAGGAATTTTCACCAGTGTTAGATGATGATGAAATGTAAAATGACCGATCTCTCACTATAGTATTATATGTAGAATTACTAACCAGATAGCTCGTAGCTCGTCAATTCAATACACGACCGTTTGACAGGTGATCAGAGTTGTACCCTATCTGGTTTAATGCATTTACAAATTCACCAATAAAATATTGGTAAAACGTATACATAGGATAGATTTTAGTAATGAAGCTGAGAACGAGAGAGTCACTTAGACATTAAACTGCAAATAATTTTCCTATAAGTTCGTCCACTAAAGATGCAGACGGCAGACGGAATTTTTGCAGTTGTAAAAAGCACCCCTAATGCGATGCAAACTCGCATAAGCTCGCTTAACGAGTGACGGAAGATGTTTGCGTTGCTGCACCCGCGCCGTTAAAAGAAAATTAACGGAATTTGATGCATGGATTATGCAAATCGACGCATATCCGACGCCAGTCTTTGCTATCACGTACACTCATATTTGCACTGTACACCCTTATTGTTTCTTGTTTAAAGTCGTAAATCGCACGCAGTTCCTAGATATGCTAAAGAAGTTTTAATAGCGTTGACAACACAATTTGTTGGGAGTTGTTTGGTGAAATTCAGTGTTTTGCTACTTCGTTAATTAATTCCATAAGGGGGTTCGACAGTTTCGGGTAATATGCAATGTTTACGCTCGGTTCCGACGTCTCTTTTGGTAGCAGTATTGCGAAACCTATTATCATCGTAAACATTGTA